>VNJU01010452.1:0-20456 GCA_008042675.1 Drosophila seguyi | reverse complement strand
CAACCAATTCCTCCAATACACTTTTTACCACCACACAGCATGATTTTATTTCTGGCTTGTTCGACATTTCCCTGTCTCAAGTCAATCATGTACGAAATTCCCTAGAGCGCTTGCTGGATCTCGTCTCAGACCCGGCAAGAGTTAGTTTAGCCAGGGCGGCGCCGCTGACGCTACCCGAAGATCCCTATCATCCTACTTTCGATGTGACTATCGACATTGGGACTGAGTTACAGAATATTTCTGATCGTCCAGCCAAAAAAGTCCTCTGCTTTCGCAAGACAGACTTCGAACGGCTGAATAACTTCATATCTGATTTTAATTGGTCCGATCTATACAGGTGCACTGACATGGCTGAAGCCGTGGATATTTTTTACAGTTCCATGAATTCATTTTTTCTTGAATGTGTTCCGTTGTTCTATCCGTCAACCTCAAATAAGCCTCCTTGGTTTACTAAAGAGTTAAAAAAAAAATCTAATCTGTATTTTAAATATAAAGGAAACGGTTCTCAGTCTGTCCTTTCCTCTTATTTATCTGCTCGGTCGAAATTTACCGTGCTGAACGCGCAGTGTTACAAAAATTATTTGACTCGTTGTAAGGCCCAGTTCTCTGAGGACCCAAACAGTTTTATAATTTTGTTAACACCAACAGTAATGAGTAATAAGTCATCCCTCCTCGATTTCCTTTGAAAATACTACCGTAAAAAAGGATCAGGCAATTGTCGATCTGTTTGCGCAGTTTTTTCAAACCACTTACTCTAATTATTCCACCGACTCAAATCGAACTTATTCTTACATCATGCCCAAGTCAAACTTAATTTTTAGTCCTAATTTAAACGAAAGCTCTATCCTTTCAGATCTTAACAATTTTCAAGCATGGTGCAGTGCAAACCTATTAAACTTAATCGGCTCTAAATGCAAGCTTATGTCATTCTCTCGTGTCGCTCCCAACTGTTGCAACTTACACTCTGAACTGCTGCTCTTTGGAAAGAATTGCTTTAGTTGACGATTTAGGTGTCCGTCTGGATCCTAAACTTGACTTCATTGATCATATTTCATGCATGGTGAATAAAGCCAGAGGTGTGCTTGGATTTATTAAACGTTGGTCGAAAGAATTCAATGACCCGTACGTTACAAAATCTCTATATATTTCTTTAGTTCGTCCTATCTTAGAATATGGATCTTGCGTTTGGAGCCCCCAGTATGGGGTCCACAGTAAACGCATCGAGTCGGTTCAAAAGAACTTTTTACTTTTCGCTTTACGCGGCTTAAACTGGGATGCAAACCAGAGGTTACCCTCCTATTCTAGTAGACTCCTCCTTATTAATTTACCATCTTTATCTAACCGTAGAACCATGCTTGGCATTACCTTTATTTATTACCTTATCCACGGTGACGTGGAAAGTGCTGACTTGTTGGGTCAGCTTAACTTTCACGTACCGAGTAGAAATACTAGATCCTATATTCCCTTAGTGCTGCGCCATTGTAGAACGTCCTTTCAACTGCATGAACCCTTTAGAGTCCTATGTGCAAATTATAACGATTTGTACATAATAATTTCAAACGTAGATAGCCTTCCTAAACTAAAAACATTAATACTAACCCACTTAGTACGCATGAAAGCAAACAATCTGGCAGTACGCCAGTAGTACTTCCTCGAATCTCTTCTATACTTTCATCTTTCGCGCCTACTAACACCTAACACGAACAAGCACGTGCTTGGTGTCATACGGTACTGATCGTAGTGCATCAACGTCCAAGTAAACTCGGTCCAGACAAGGATCCATGACCATTTCAAACATACAGCCAACAAGGAATGGTCAATTAAGAGTGAACACAAGAGATCTAAGAATTGTTGGCCGACCTTCGACAATAAACGAACCAGAGAGCTGCTATCCAACAGTAAGCGGGGTATCAGACGATTCACGGCGGTCGCAACAGGTCATTGGGGGATCGGAACGCACGCAATGAAAATGGGACTGCCATATAACGCCAGCCGTAGAAGCTTAAAAGAAATCACGGAACAAGAGACACCAGAACACCTGCTCTGTCTCTGTCCTACCCTAAATCGCATCAGACTACGTCACTTCGGTGCCTACCAGCAGAGCTCAGCTCTAATTGGAGGTTCCAGATAGGGGCCTCACCACTATTACCTACCTACCATGCCCCAAACTTTTAGGGACATTAAAAAAAAATTATAAGAGCCTTAGTTCGAAATAATAATCAAACGAAAAACGCAAACAGATCACACTCTTTCTATTAATGTCAGTGGATTTTTTATTCTGGGTTTACAGTTACCGACTTTTGACAATTGATACTCGAAAAAAATTTAACCACTATCGTGTTTTGTGCACTGTTTAGTAACCTATAATATAGATATGATTTCTATTAGACAAAGCAATGATGCTGCAGTGTCATCACAAGCTCATCAAATACGAAAGTTGTTTTTATACCATTGCAGGGTCTTATAATTTCAGTCAGAAATTTGCAACGCAGTGAAGGAGACATTTTCGACCCTATGAAGTATATATATTCTTAATCAGCATCAAGAGCCGAATCGATCTAGCCATGTCCGTCTGTCGGTTTTTACGCAAACTCGACTTTCCGTTTTTAAGCTTTCAGAATGAAACTTTGCAGATAGTCTTCTATATAAGTCGGAACAGACCGGATTGGACAACTACATGATTTAGGAACGAAAGGAAAATGTTCAGAAAAAAAATTCATAATTTCGCCAGTTTTTAACAAATTTGCATTAAATCTGGACATAGCCATTTAGTATTATTTTAGAACTAGCGGTCCTGCGGATCTTGTTCGGCTCAAAATTTAAACAGGTGGCGCTCTCGATTTCAATAAGAGGAAATGGAAAATCCAAACACAACTGAATTCAATTAAAACAAGAAAACTCTTTAACGGCGAAGATTCTGAGCTTCGAAGCTTTTCCAGCTGTGCTTACGATATATCGGCTGGATCGGCTCAACAGACGTGGAGTCCTCACAGCGATTTACTCCAGTCTCTCGTCTGAATTAATAACTTTTGAGGAATGAAACTCCTTTGTGTGAATCTATATTGTGGCAACTCTATTTCTATTACATGTTCCTACATTCCTTCATTGTCGGAACTTCCAATTTATTGAAAACATATTTCCGCTATCCAATCGACTTTAAGATAAGGAATATTTAGTAGTTATTGGTGATTAAAAAATCACAGAGGCTAATAAGTCCAAAAATTCGACAAATACACTTCGTACCACCAAATAGCATTATTTTATTGGTGGCTTGTTCGACATTTAGCTTCCCAAGTTTACCATTTACGAAATTCTCTAGGGCGCTTTATTGGTCTCTGTTTTGTAAGAAGGCAAGAAACTCCTTTGTTTTTGCAAGACGGACAATTTGTGTGTTAAAATCTTCTTAGTTTAACTCCCGCAGAGAGCGGACGTAGTTTCGCGTGATCTCCGGGGAAAAAGTAAAGAAAGTGGATGAAATAAATAATATACAAATTGTGTATTACAACCGCAAAAAGTACGTACTTTTTGCCAGGCCAGCCAGATAATCATTCGGTCCGCTAAATACCACTAAGGGCATTTCCTGCGCCGAAGTTCTACGACATGTATGAAAAAACCACTCCAGCCACACTCAGAAAACGCTCAGCAGACACCAGTAAGTCATTTGGAAACCATGATGTTTACTATGCAACAAAGTATGATGAAACTTATGTCTTCCATGAAAACAGCTATGCAAACACTTGTTCAGAACCAGAATATGGTGATTCAGTAGCTTGTAGCACAACAGTCCAAATAATTAATGTCTAACCTACGTATATCCATGTGGAATGCCAACGGAATTTTACGGCATAAACTTAAAATAACGGAATAAAAAAATGTAAATCACATCGACGCGATGCTGCTTGTTGAAACGCACCTCACAGGGAGATATAACTTCCATATAAGAGGGTATACCTTCTACCGCACAGATCATCCGGATGGCAAATCCCACGGCGGAACCGGCATTAAACGAACAAAACTGTAAACACATAACGTTTACTCTTAACAGACAAACTCTACCTCCGATCTGCCTGAATAGCACTCAGATCCCCCCGGTCAATAAGATAACGTATATCGGCATCCACCTTGACTGACGTGTAACATGGCGTAGACATATCGAATGCAAGAAACTACACCTAAACTACACTTTTAAGCCAATCTAGACGTATGGCTCTCATCTTTAGGGGAACGCGAGTAAAACCAACATAGAGATTCTGCGAACTATCACTGAGGTACCATGCTTTATTCGTAACCTAAACATCCACAGGAACCTCGGCATTCTCGCAGTAAAAGATGAAATAGACAAGGAAAAAGCGTCCTACAATATAAAACTCTTTGCCCACCCAAATCCTCTCGCAAGGGTCTTGACTCGGGTTTTCAAATGAACCCGCCTGCAACGACCTTCTAACCCAGCCATAATTTGTCAGGGTCATTTTACTGTAACAGTGTACATGACTGCTAGTTAGGTTATAATACACTCCTGCCCACAATTATACGGCACCCCGAAAACTTTATTTTCGACCCTCGTAAGTCGATAGTACAATAACCTCAAGTATGCAGAATGAAAGCTTAATCAATTCAGCTTAAAATGGGACTTTATTATCTCTGATTGCATGTTGCGTTTTCAATCAGCAGTAAAAAAAACACAAAAGCCCGATTTTCGACATGCCTGCAACTGTATCAAAATTATACAACACATGCCAATTTGTTAGATTGTAATATTTTTTTATTCTTATAATTATTTATAAACAATTTTTAATAACTATTATCGGGATACCTTGAGCCTTTGACACCTGAAAAAGGCTTTTAGGCATTGAATTTATTAAGCTATAAAGTAAAATTTGGTCTAAAAGACACCATTGTGCCAAAATTTCAGTTTTGAGGCCTTGGACGTTCTCAAATTTTTGGTTGTTGACGTAAACTCGCCTAGCTTAGATTGTCCAAATGTTTTCAATGGGGTTTAGGTCCGGGGAGCACGCTAGCCAATCCAAAACTTTTATCTCGTGATCACTTATCAAGCGCTGGGTCTCCCTCCTCCTGTAAATGTATGCATTATCTTGCATAAAAACATGAGTTGTTCCCCATTTTGCTCCAAAAAGGGCAGAAGACGATCCTCCAATACTGCTTTATACTCTGCACTATTCATTCTAGAGCTTGTAAAAGTCAAACCAATCCATCTGGGCCGTCCATATTACATTTTTTTTTCATCAGAAAAATTATCTAAATGAAAACTATTAACCAAAGATGTAAAATGAAAATAGTCAAAATTGCCTACCGAGGCCCAGTTTCTCTCCAAGCTCTTTTCAACAAATTGAAGTCGTTCATTTTTTTTGTGGTGCGGTTTTAAGAGCGGAGTCTTCTTTATGACTCCTCTCACAATGCACTCCATTGATTGCAGCGTCCGCCAAACTGTCATTCGTGACACATGCTTACTGCAACTTGTCGCAAGTCTGGATTTACCAAACATTTTGTAATAACACAACGTGTTCACCCAATTTTCCTCGACATTTCGCTTACATTAAAGTCAAAATCGTTGTAAGCTTTTTATTTTTTACAAATTAATTAAATTATTAAGAGAAATATAAAAAAAAAATAATTTGAAACCAAATCTCTAGGCGCAATAATCTAAATGTGTCGTATAATTTTTATACAGTTGCAGCATTGTTGAAAATCGGGCTTTAGTGCTTCTTTTTACTGCTGATTGAAAACGCAACATGCAATCAGAGATAACATCTCATTTTAAAGGCCACTTTCGGAATTTTTTTAGGCAGTCTATTTGAGTTATTGAATCGGGGTTTTTTTAGGTAAAAGAATACACTTTTAAGTTTTTTTAATGATTATTTTATCAAAATATTTTTAAAATTAACGGAGTAAATAATTATTTAATTAAGATAAAAAAAAAATTAAGGTATTATTCGGTACCATTTGGGAGCCCGAAGTAGCCATGGACAATTGTTCACGAGGCTCTGGCACCGACACCATCAGCAAGGAAGAGGAAGAAGGCCTTCTCGCCTCTCCCAAGGTTTATAAACAAAAGCGGATCGCATTATCGGGCGCCGCAAGAAAGAGGTTGCGCAGACACCTTGCGAACGGCATACCCTTGGAGGAGGCCAAAAGGCTCGCCCATGGACCCTCCCAGGGCAGGACCCAGCAAGAGTGGCGCGACCACTAAGAGAATAAGATCGACCAATACGACCCCAGAAGAGGCGTCGTCAAAGAGGGCCATGACGAAAACCGCGGCACCTAGTGCCCAGACGAAGGTACCTGCAAGTGTACTGCCTGCTACGGAGGCTCCAGTAGCCTCCACAGCCGAACTGCGGCTGGGCAGGCAATACAGGAGCAGACACCCCAAGTCGGTGTTATGGCCTCATACAGGGACGTTGCCAGCTCGGTGAAGATGGCAATACTCTCGGCCGATTACCCCAGCAGTCTGCTCACGACAGAGCAGCTAAACAAAATACAGTCCGCCATCCTGGCGAGGGTGATGGCCCTGAGACACGGCTCTGTGAAGCCTCTGTTCTCCGGCTGCACCTTCAGACCGGGCTGGATTACGGTTACATGCGGGAACGCAGAGACAGCCGAGTGGCTAAGCACAGAGGTGCCAAAGCTCCGGCTGTGGAAGGACGCCCGGATCGAAATAGGTCCTGAGGCAGAGGCTCCACGTGACGCTGTCTTCATCGGCTACTTTCCGCTTCCAAACGCGGACATGAAGACGACTGAGGTTCTGAATCTCATTGAAGGACAAAACAGCGGCCTGCGCGGGGGAGACTGGCGTGTCTTCCACCGTGAAATGAGGCAGAACACGACCGTTCTGACAATTGCGCTGGACCCAGTGTCGGCAAACCGGTTGAAATTGCTGGGCCACCAGCTCAATTTCGCGTGGGGCACGGCTACACTTAAGCCAAAGGCCGGCAAGCTGTCCAAGGAGCAGGCAGTGGCTCCTGCTCTCGCAGCGTAGAAGCCCACCTGCTCCACGGCCAGTGCTCCTGTTATGGCTGCAACGACACCTTGGGCGCATAACGCGCGGAACCGGGCGCACCACTCGAGGCACCGGGCGCGTAACCAAGACTGCGAGGCGCACACCGGAAGAGGCGGCACTTCTAGGCACTAACCGTGGCCGGAAGATGGTGGCCAAGGGCCGCAAGAGGGCGGACTAATGTCCAGTCCCCCTCCATCCACCCTCCCAAGCACCCAAAGACACCTGAGATGTCTCCAAGCGAATCTCCATCACGCAAAAGCCGCATCAGACGTCCTTTGTGACAAGTTAGCTACAATGGACATAGCATTTATCCAAGAGCCATGGATAAACGCCGGACGTGTACTGGGGTTAAACACCCCATCTGGTAAGCTGCTCTATGCAAACGACCAACCTCGCCCTAGAGCGGCGTTGTTAATTAACAAAACATTAACATCTGTTCCCCTTTAACAGTTCTTAACTGAGGACCTGGTGGCAGTTTGGGTTAAATTACCCACTGCCCATGGCGAGCAGGAGGCAGTGCTGGCCTCCGCCCATCTTTCCGGCGACTCGGAGGACGTGCCTACGGCGGCTACCTGTGCCCTGATAGAGCACTGCCAGAGAAACCGACTCAGATGGATAATCGCCTGCGATGCCAATGCGCATCACACGGTCTGGGGGAGCAGTAACATCAACAAAAGGGGTGAGTGCCTTTTTGAATACATTATTAGTAACAACGTAGGTGTACTAAATCAGGGCAGCGAACCTACATTTATTAATGCGATTAGAGAGGAAGTCCTTGATCTAACTCTCTGTAGTATGAACATGTTGTCCGTTGTCTCAAACTGGCACGTTGCGAGTGAAATCACTATGTCAGATCACCAACACATTAGATTTGACATAGGAAGTGCCTCACAATGTAGCCTAGCTACCAGAAATCCCAGAAAGACCAACTGGGATCTTTTCTGTTTTGAACTTGAGCAATCCAGAGACTGCTCCACCCGTCCGATAACATCCATAGACGAGTTAGAGCGTGAAGCTACTGTGCTTCACAAAAATGTTGAATCAGCATATCACGCCAGCTGCGAACAAAAGGTTCGCAAGATCAGAAGGGCTGTTCCCTGGTGGAACAAAAACATTGAAGATCTCAAAAAGACTGCGCGATGGCTCTTCAATAAAGCGAAGATTGGGAGGACCACATGGGACTCGTACAACTCAGCTTTAACGCTCTATAATTCTGAGCTAAGAAGTTCAAAACGGGCTACGTGGCGTCAACACTGCGGGCAGATCTCATCTCTCCCGGAAGCTGTTAGGCTGCAAAAAGCCCTCTCCAAAGACCACTCAAACGGCATCTGCACGCTGAAAAAGCCGGATGGGACATACACAAACAACCCAAGGGAAACGAGCAGCTTACTCCTGGCTTACTTTTCTGGGTGTGTGGAGCAACCCATACCAGAGAGTGAGGCACCAACCTACTAACCTCTCTGAGACTGGGGAAAGCCCAGATCTGCGCGTGACTATGGTGGCAAACTCCAATGGTGCTGGGGGAGGGGGACCCCCCTATCACTCAGAACGCGTTGGAAACATGCCCTATAGACTGTTTCATCAAAATAGAGCACAATGGGCAGTAAAGAACTTCAGCCCATACAAATCACCTGGACCAGATGGCATTTATCCATGCTTGCTACAGCGGGGACTGCACCTAATCGCACTTCCCCTGGCTAAAGTAAAAGTCGTGTTTTTCCCAAAGGTAGGGAAAAAAGATTCCCAATTGCCTAAATCATATAGACCGATCAGTCTTAGCTCCTTCTTCCTTAAAACTATAGAGAAGATAATTGACCAGCACATTAGGGAGGTGAATCAAGCATCTTCCCCTTCACAAATAAGAATATGCGTATCAACTGAGACAGCCATTCATTGCCTTACAACAACCATTAAAAAGGACATTGGCGCTCAACAGATAGCACTAGGTGCCTTCTTAAACATCTCAGGAGCTTTTGACAATACGTCATACGAGGCTAGTCGTGCTATCGTATTGTACGTTAAAATGTCTCCACACCCATTATCAGGTGGATTCTGGAAAAGCTTAAATCCAGAATCATTACTGTGGTGGAACCATGGCCTCAATCACAGCAACAAGGGGGTGCGCTCAATGGGGAGTACTCTCCCCTCTTCTGTGCACTTTGGTCATCGACGAGCTACTGTATGAGCTCAACAACTTAGGGTTCCCCACTCAAGGCTGCGCTGATGATCTAGTCATCTATATAGTGGGCTGGCATGAGCAAACCATCTCGGACCGCATGCAGCAAGCCCTTAATATAGCCAACAGATGGTGTCAGGATAAAGGACTATCCATAAAACCGTCAAAAACAGTTTTAGTCCCATTTACAAGGAAAAGTATCTTTCCCTAACAAGACCAGTTCTAAATGGGTCCATCATTAACTTTTCGGTTGAGGCTAACTACTTGGGAATCACACTCGACTCCAAGCTCAACTGAAATGCACACCTAGAAAAGACCATAAATAAAGCCACTCGAGCACACTTTGCTTGCAACAGGCTTTTCGGCAGAACATGGGGCCTAAGTCCCAAAATGATCTACTGATCTTAACCTATGCATCGCTTGCTTGGTGGACGAAATCTACCCAGAGGACAGCTGCGGCTGCACTCACTAACCTACAACGACTAGTCTGCATTGGCATCACTGGAGCCATATGGACATGTCCCACTGCAGCACTGGGAGTCATAACTGGCATACCCCCTTTAACAATTACCCTGAAAAAGGAGGCCTGCCTGGGGCACTTCGCCTTCAAAACATCACCAAGATAAAAAGCGGTGATGTTACTGGGCATCTTAGGGTTCTTGAACCCCTAATAAACGAGCCCATTCTGCGCATAACTGACGAACAGAAACCAAAACTCGTTTTCCCAGTGGATCACAAACATGATACACTGATGGGTCAAAACTGGAAAACGGTGACACCGGGGCTGGTATTTTCGGACCAAGGTTCAACAAATCCATAGCCATGGGAAGGTCGCCAACCATTTTCCAAGCAGAGATACACGCAATAGAAATCTGTGCACGTGAATGCATTCGCAGGAAAATGCAGGGCGCACAGATTTACATCTTCTCTGACAGTCAGGCAGCGCTCATAGCGCTGAGTTCCTTTACGATCTCATCCGGACTTGTAGAGAATTGTTTCCTGCAGCTGAACGCCCTTGCCTCCAAAAACACCTGACGGTTGGCTGGGTGCCAGGGCATGAAGGCCACATAGGAAACGAAGTGGCAGACTCCCTAGCTAAACGCAGGGCGATGACACCGGCGATGAACCGTTCTGTGGACTATCGAAAGGACACAAACGAGAACTGCTCGGGAAATGGGAGGAAGCGGAGATAAATCGTCACTGGACCGACAGTGCAGGGCAGATCAAAACGCATCATCAACCTAAAAAAGAGCGAAATTCGCACCACCTTAAGAAATTAAAAGTTTTAGAAATCGAGAGCTGCAGATTGTGTGAGATGGAGCAAGAAACATGAGAACACATTCTATGTGAATGGCCTTCTCTAAGGAGACGTCGTTTTAACACGTAGGAGGTGAACTTATTCCCCCCTACAGGATTTGGGAATATATAGACCCAACCAATCTGCTCTTTTTTATTAGAAGCGTCGGTATAGAAGCTCTATCCTAATTCATAGGCCGGCGTAAAAGGTCTAACACGTGGTCGCAGTGCAACAGGGCCATTGTTATAATAATAATAATAATACCTCAAAAATCATCAAAAATTCAAAAACCAAATAGATTATCAAAATAAATACTTTAATCTAGTCTTTATGATAAAGAGCCGATTTTGGAAATATCGATTTTTGACAAAATGCCAATCGTTTGAACTTAAAGTTGCGATTTTCATAAAAAAAAAGTCGTCCTTGTTTTCCCAATAAAAAAAATAATAAAAACTTAAAAAAAAAAATCCTACAATAAAGACTAGATATTTATATATAGAATATCCACAGAAAATATCAAGTCAATCGGTTCAATGGTTTTTGAGATATTTTTGGTACCGACTTGGAATGCATAGTTTCGAGAAAAATGCGTTTGAAAATTTGTCAATATATGGCGCTCCTTGAACGAAGACGTGTATTTTTGGCTATACGTTCGGAATTTTTTCGAGTTTTGACTTGAAACTTGGACCAGACATTCTTAAGATATCAAGCTTTAAGAAAATAAAACAAAAAAAAAAAAAACAAAATTTGTTCTAGGTGTATATGCCCCCTTAAGCGGAATTGATTAAGCTTTCATTCTGCATATTTGATTTTGTTGTACTATGATTCCCCATCGACCTACGAGGGTTGAAACTAAAGTTTTCGGGGTGTCGTATAATTGTTATAATTATATATAATTATTATAATAAAAAAATACTTTATATTTATTTGGTTGTTTATATATATATATATATATATATATATATATATATATTAAGCAATAATTAAAAGATTTTATAGAAAAAATCCATTCTAATTGTAAAAGATTTTTAAGACATGATAAGCAACTTTCAAGCTTATTTCTAGTTTTGTTTATATTTCAAGACAAAAAAGATATATAATATAAAGTTATGCTGCTAAAGTGAATCACTGTAGTTAAATTAATAATTCTTTCATAC
This sequence comes from Drosophila seguyi, assembly GCA_008042675.1. Taxonomy (NCBI): domain Eukaryota; kingdom Metazoa; phylum Arthropoda; class Insecta; order Diptera; family Drosophilidae; genus Drosophila; species Drosophila seguyi. The sequence goes on along the minus strand of VNJU01010452.1, from coordinate 8,811 downwards.
TTGATTGATTTGTGTTAATTTTCCACTAAAAAACACTAAAAAACCATTTAAGTAAATTGAAAAAATAATTTTTCAACAATTTAAAAATCAAACTATCACGAATATTTAGTTAAAACGAGAAATCAAACCTTTAAAAAATTAAAAAAATAAAATCAACCGTGAAGTAAGCCCTTTTCCATTTATATAATATAAAATTTTTGGTATTAGTGGTTGTTAATTCAGTTAAATTAATGCAATGTGTGTATAAGCGTGTAAAAGTACGGGTGTTAAGGGGTAATGTAATGGTGTTAATGAGTTCGTGCAGCCAAAAACAACAGAGGGGAAGATGGGACATAAAAAAAAAACAACTGTGGGTAGGTGCCAAGCAGGTACGGGGTCTCAGGGCTGGGGGAAAAAACAACAAATGAAAAGAGGTTCCACCGATCCCCATCTTGCCGCTTTCATGATGCTCTTGTCCCAGGCCACACAGGATTCCAGGACGTACAGGGCCATGGCCAGCTGGGCGGTGGTGTGCGACCGCGACACGGCATCCCGCCACTGCCCCAGGCCCTTCGGTATGTTCTCCACCTTCTCGTCGCGATTGCTGTCACAGTTGCTCGCCGGCGAGGCATTGCCCGAGTTGGCTTCCGGGTCACAGGGTGTGGTTACACCGCCGCCACTGGGATTCACAGCTGCCGCTGTCGATGAAGCTGCTGCTGCTGCCGCCAGAGCCATAGTGCGTTCGTTGAAGGATGAGGGATTGATGCTATTGCTGCCCGAACCCGATCGCGATCCCTGCTGCGCCTGCTGTTGCTGCTGCTGCTGCTGCATCTGCAGGAGATATGCTGCCGCCGAGGCCGAGTTCTGAGTCGTTGTATGCTGATTCTGGGCAATCACCGCCAAGTGAGCGTCGCCCGTCTGGGAGCCCAGCGGTGGCTTTAAGTAGCGCCGCTCGATATTCGTCTCCAAATCGATGATCCGCTCGCGTATCGTATAAAACGAAATTCAGAAATTAGAATTTAGAATTCCTGGAATGTATCAACATTGTATTGCAGCTCTCGATTTAACTCTTGGTTGAATGCATCGTGCATCGATCGATTTCGCGTAATCATATTGTAGTATGCGCCTATGTAATATTAAGAACATTTAAGTACAATAGTACAAACACAGCAGCACTTTGTTGCTATGTTTATGCAACCAATAAAGCCCAAGGCGGATGTAACATGATCGTCCACTTGAAGGCTAATAAGTATAAGTGCATGGTCAGCCGACCAAATGCTGAATACATAAGTGCATAACTCGCTCTCTCGATAAGCATAGATATATAAGATATATATAAGACAGAGCCGCTCCGCTGCTGGCGTATCCGGCAGCGCAGCTACGCGGCTTAGCCTTAGAGGAAAGATATTTAAGAATTGTAATACAGACACTTTTAAGGAGTTGAACTGGCAGAACCATTTCTGCCAAGAAATAAACACAATCATAACTGAAGAAAACTAAAACAAACTTGCGTCATTATATTACTGGAATTCTCCCTTAACAATATGTACTTCAATCAGTAGCTTGTTTGCAATAGTCAAGCATTGATCCTCAATCAGAATCAATTCTTCATTGTTTATTTGGATGTCAGGATTATTAGTTTGATGCGCAAGCGATGCAAGATATCTTCACATATGTCGTCTTTGCATTTGTCCCATAAAAGTTTTCAAATGCGCAAGCGATTTTGGTCCAAGTACATTTACCAACAGCTGTCGCAAATAAACATGAACAGTATACATGCGACCTAGTGCATCAGTGGAAAACACCTGTGGCCAATCTGGAACAGTGATTCTTTGTTTCCGACGTTGGAATTTCTTTGTTGATTGATTTCAAGTGTAATACTTGGGCATATCAACGTATATGAGCGTCGCTGCGAATGGATCTGCTTCATACATTGCAAAGAAGCTAGTCAATGTTGTCGATGGTTCGTTGTGCCGCATTAAGTAAACTCTTTGGTCATTTTCCAAATGCGCTGCTTAATGTACAACTGTGAGATATCTTTCATGAAATGTTATTAATCGCCACAGTGCTTCATTAGTACTGACGTATCTACCCATTAAGAAGTTGCTGATTTCGTCATTCGCATTTATTTTAAATATTTTATTGATTTGGCTGAATGACAACTCTTAACGTTTGAATGTTTTTCAAAAATTCGTGATAGCAGCGGGCAATATGGTACAATGAATTCATTCCCGATCTCAATCTCTCGATAAATATAACGCACTGGCATGCTATGTATCAGGCTGTATGGCGCTGTATTTTAAATTTCTGTTGAAATTTTTCCTAAATTTTCTCTGCTATAAACCTAACGGACTCCGAGACCTTTCCAACGAATTCTAAATGGTGGAAATCGGTTCGTGCGATCTGGAGTTATAGCGTCAGAAAGGAAAACCAGACGTATTTATAAAGAGTATATTATAAAAAGAACTTAAAACACGGAAAGGGTCATGCAACTCGAAATTCGTTCTCCATAAATTAAGAGTGATCGGCCGAAAGTGACCAGAGGCTTTTGCTGGGACAGAGAACTTCAATTGATTTAGGAGGTAGGATGAAGAAATATGAGCATTGATAAGTTTGAACAGGAACATCACTCCGTGCAAGGTCCGATAATCCGTTAGAGAGGGAAGCTTAGAAGGCGCAGCCTGTCGACGTAAGACGGAAGGTGATGATGTGGATCCCTGGGTAATCCCCGTAGAACGAGCAACGCGGGCGAAAGTGCGCTGTATATATTTGAAAATTTAAGGGGGTTCTAGTTACAAGCCCGAAATTTAAGCCTACTTTCAGAAATTAATTGTGAGGAAACTGTACAAGATAATGACATTATTTTTTTGGATTAGTTTTGTACATGTTTAATGTTAAGAAAATGTGTATAGCGAAACATTCATTTTTTGATAATGGGTCAAGTAGTATTGCAAAAAATGTATTGGTTAACTTTCTGGTAATCTTCAAGTACGATTTTTTTTATTTTAAAATTATTTTAAATATGCGATTATTCGTGAAAAGTTAAATTCAGCTGTAAAAATTAAACAAAACAAAATTTTAAAAATCGTATTCGGAGAAGAATAGGTGCATTGAGAGAAATACCGAAGACGGAAATAGCGCAGGACGAAATTGGTCTGGGCAAATTTTTCCCGATCTTTATAACCTTGCAGGGTACTATAATTTTAGTCAGAAGTTTGCAACGCAGTGAAGGAGACCCTATAAATTATATATATTCTTGATCAGCATCAACAGCCGAGTCGCTCTAGCCATATCCGTCTGTCTGTCTGTATGTCTGTCTATCCGTTTCTACCAGAGATCGGCACCGGCGCCTGATTTGAGCACTACAAGTATACTCGCTTAAAAAGCGGTGGCGGTGTTACTCACACCGCATCAAATGCGGTTGCGGTATTACTCACACAGCATAATATACGGTTGCGGTGTTTTACCACCGCAAGGTCTGTGTGTAAGACACAGACAATACACAAAAATATGCGGTGGAATAAGACACACTCAAAAATATACTCTGTCTCTTTCACGCGCGGAAATTCTGTAAGTCACACACCGCCTAGCAGAATACACATGCCTAAAATCGACCAGGCCAATGTCACACACGCAGAATAGTTACAATATTATGCTAGAAAATAATTTAAAGTTTAAAGTTCCAGTGCATTGGCACTAAAAATGTTTGTGTGTTTTTGCACACACAATTGTATATGCAGCGGACTCTTACACTAGTAAAAAGTCAACCCATCAGTATGTACCTACTCATATTTGGCACCGCATAGAAAGAGTGCACAAAAGAAACGAGTAAAAAAACACCGCATCATTTTTTGATGCGGTGCTTTGTGACGAAAGTCTACAAATACTGTGTGTGTATGCGGTGTACTTGTAGTTGCGGTGGACTAATGCAGATCTCTGATATGCACCCTCCAAAGCTTTTGTCAGCTGCTCAACCTCTGTAGTGTATTGGTTGGCAGTTTTGCTACGTTGCTGTAAGTTCATCAGCTTGGCTGACAATACTTCAACAGTTTTGCCTTTGACATTGTTCTTTAATCGGTAAACAACTTCAGTCCCTCAGTTTTGAAGCTATCTGAATAAAACTTTGCAGATAGTCTTTTATATGCACTCACTACTATACATTTCGGAACGGGCCGAATCAAGCAACTATATCAAAAAGCTGCATTAGGAATGATAGGATAATTTTGTGAAAAATAATTATAAGTAATCCACTTTTCAATATATTTCTATATAATTTGAGACATTGCTATTTTATACTGATTTTAATTTCACGAAGATCTGACCACTTTATTATATAGGTGCCATAGGAGCGTTCAAGAAATATATTGACAAAAACTTTAATTTCGCTATTTTCAACATAATTTTATCTATCCAGAGATGTAGCCATTTATCATTATTTCAAATAAAATTTGATTAAATTTGTTTATTTCATTATGAAATTATCCAATGATATAAAAACATTCGACGTGCCGAATTTAGCTTTTCTTTCTTGTATATAATGAAATCTACACGATTCTCATCAAAACCAAAAACCCAATTTATTTGTGGAGTACAAAGGTTATCAGGGGTGCAGCCCTTCCACTGAAATATTTTTGATGTATTTGAAAACACCAAACGTGACATCAATTTCGATGCTGCCAGATCGATAGATTCAAAATTTCGAAGTGGGGTTCAGTCCTCAGTCGACAGCCAGCGACTAGAGCTGCCGAACAACTTTTATTTATTTTCGCCCCAACATCTAAAATTTATTTAAAAAAATAATAAAAAAAAAAAAAAACTAAATTAATAAACAAAATAGGTTAAATAACATTATTTAAAGAATAAATTAACCCAAAACCTACCATTTTAGAATAATTTAAATAAAATGTTTGATATTCAAATACATGCGTGATTTCATTTGGAAACGTGGCAGCCCTACCGCCAAATTAAATGGTTTGTGGAAAAACTAAAAAACGCAAAACATTTTCGATGTTGTATGGCACCTAGGAATTGGTTTAGCCAATGCCTTTTTGTGGAAATGAAAACACCAGTGTTTTGTATGCCCCCCCCGTATATGTGTGAAATATAATACGACATCAAAATATAAAAATCAGAGGAAAAATTTAGAACTTAGCATTGATTTCAATTAAACATCTGCATGAGTGGCGAAAAAGGCACATTCAAATGCACAATGCCGAAAATGAATGGAATGAGAATGAAAGCAAAGTCAAACTGGTATGAGTGAGTGAGTGAATTTACGTACGACTCAGTCGCACAACAACGAAACAGATGGAAATGAATTGAATGGAATGAGAACACAGTAAATTGAGACGCTTCATTCGAATGATTCGAGTGACAACTGAAAGCAATGAAAAAGAAATGAAGTTTGTTTTTATAGTTGTGTATGCATATATGTAATTTGGTTATATATTAAACTTATTACTAAAATAACAATATAATTAACTTAAATTCGAATGCAAAAACATTATTTTGTTTATATTTTCTGGATTGGTGGCTATTAAACAACGCTTTTCTGTAATTAAATTTCTTGCGCTAGAAAATGCGCGTTCCGAAACCGCACTGCTTGCTGGAATGCAAAATATTTTGCAACTTACTTTATGCAAAAGTGGAAAAAATTGTTTATTCAAATTCCACCAAGCTAAAACATTAAAATCAGGGGTGTATGCAACATTTATGTTAGAATATCCTGCAATTTCTGCTTCTACCTGGGTTTGAATTGTCTCAACTTTGGGGACATCTAAATATTCGGCAAATTCATCTTCAGCTAACTCAGTTTCAACGTTGTTAAAGATGCAGCTGTCTTGAAGGAAGTGGTTCATTAAAATTTTGCAATCGTTAATGACCGTCTCTTTCTCAGTAGGTGAAAATTGAATTAGTTTATTTGTTGGGGGAAAAAGGAACAAGGCTATTTTGTGATATTTTTTCAAATTTGGATTAACTGTAGATGATAACTGGCTATTTAATTGGAATTTTAAGTCTCTAATAATATTTGTATCGTTGCAATGAAATTGGCAGGTCTTTATCAGCTTATTTAAATTTGGTAAAATAAGTTAGATTGTTGGGCGCTTAGATGCTTCCAGTTTTTTGGACACATTTTCAAACGTTTCCAACAATCGAACAATAGTACCTAAATGGTTTATATTGATTTCTTCCACTCTAGATGTCTGATTTTTTTCCTTCAAGACAAGCTGTCAACTCAATCCAGTTGGTTTCAACTGACTCAAGTAGGTAAAACACGGTATTCCACCGAGTCGGACAAAAGCTCTTCAAGGATACTCCAAGTGTTGAATTCATTCCGTTTTTTTTGAAGTATTTTACCAACTTGCTGCAATTTGAAACAATGCTTTGCATTTCAGGAATAGCATGAATGGCCTTTTCAACAGCGTTATTTAACAAATGGTTGACGCAGCGTCCGAAAAGGCTTTTATCATATTGGACCCACGATCAGTCACAATGACAGGTTTATCAATTTCGAGGTCACATCCAAAATCCTTCAAAATAGCCTCAATTTTTGTTCGGATATTGACAACTTGATAAGAAAAATAATGAATTATACTTATACACACAAAGATGGAGTTAACAAACCTGTGCTGGGCAAGCCCTTCATTGACTTCATGGCCATAAGGCGATCGACCAGAACTCCCTCTTTAATATAATGGACGGTACATGACAAATAAGATGCCTTCAAATAGTCATCTGTCCATATGTCACTTGTAATGGCCAAAGGCTTTGTATGTTTGTATTTCTGATTTTATGGGGCCAAAGTGGGACGAATATATTGTTGAAATATTTCGGGATAAGGTTGTCGGATGTGGTAACAGCTTATTGACGTCGACATTTCCACCATATGTAGCTCCAACATTAATTAAAAATGAAGCAAACTTTTTGATGCCCGAGTCATCAATAATTTTAAGGGGACGGCAATTCTTGACAACCCATTCTGTTACAACAGATATGCCCTCCTCTTTAGTTTCCTGATTAACTTCTATTGGAGCACCTTGACGAAATTTGCTTGCATTATTTAAATAACATTTGTGCTTGACCAGGTTTGATGTGCTGCACGTCTTACAAGCTACAAGGTTGACGAGTTCTTCTCCATCATCGTTTTTTATTTTTGAGAAAAATTGCCAAACTTCGCTTCGGCCTCTCTTTTCAATTAGGCTGTACATGCCACTAGTCAGTTTCTCTTTAATGTCCACTGTGCCTTTTACAACCTATATATTGCAAACAAACTGAATTAAGTCTGAAAAAAAATTACACAATAAACACTTATGGACAGGTCACAAATACACAGGTATTAATCTAAGCACGATCAAAGCAAATAAGCGAATTGTTATAAATATATATACATTAAAACAACAATAGTAAATTAAAACAAAACGTTACACAAATACATACAGATTTGTGGGCTTCTTTTGAAAATAATGCGTCCATTATTGCGTCTTTGAAGTACAGCTGTCAGGAATAAGCAAAGGAATGGACCGAATTCGCACGCATCAACTCGAATCATTCGAATGTTCTAGGCATTTCCAAATGTTTCATTTCATTTTATTTCATTCATTTACGTTCATTTCGTTGCAGGTAGTAAGTTATGAGTGGAATGAGAACCTCTCACTCATACATTGTCGTTTCATTTCGTGCGTTTCACTCATTCAATTCAATTCCATTTGAATGTATTCTATGTGACGTATGTTATGAGTGGAATCATGCAGATGTCTACTTTATATAGATGAAAATCTCATACCCACCCCTCCTTTTTCTGCTCAATCTCAGGCACCGGGGCTTTTGCTGCGGTAGCTGTTTGTGCAGAACTTCGGGCCCGAGCCTAGAGGAGGTGGCTGCCAGTTTTCCCCATATCCGCAGCCGATTACGCAGAGGCGTGCCGCTGGAACTTTCCATGCCACGTGTTTCCCTGCCTCCGCTGGATCAGCTGGATATGGCAACCAGCGCTGGTATCTCGGATTCCGCTGGATCGACCATATATTAACCCTTTATCGCCGTAAAATCCATACAATTCATTGCCTATTTATGTCCCGCTTGTCTCAAAACTGTTAATATTCTGGGATGAACTCTGGGCCGCTGGGGGTCACCCCGACCGTAGAGACATCCATTTTATACCCCCATAGAAATTAAAAAAAAGGCCTTGTTATACCCTTGCAGGGTATTATAATTTTAGTCAGAAGTTTGCAACGCAGTGAAGGAGACATTTCCGACCCTATAAAGTATATATATTCTTGATCAGCATCAACAGCCGAGTCGATCTAGCCATGTCCGTCTGTCCGTCTGTCCGTCTGTCCGTCTGTCCGTCTGTCCGTCTGTCCGTCTGTCCGTCTGTCCGTCCGTCCGTTTCTACGGAAACTAGTCCCTCAGTTTTGAAGCTATCTGATTGAAACTTCGCAGATAGTCTTCTATATGCTCTCACTACTACATAAGTCGGAACCGGCCGGATCGGACGACTATATCATATAGCTGCCATAGGAACGATCGGTACATTTTAATGAAAAAAATTATAGCTTAGCCAATTTTTAAGATATTTGCATAAAATTTTAGATCTGACCATTTTGTATTATTTTAAAATTTCGGTTTTAATTTTATGAAAATCGGACATCTATATCATATAGCTGTCAAAGGACCGATCGGAAAACTTTGAGAAAAAAAATCTAACTAAGCCAATTTTCCGCATATTTTCATGAAATTTGAGGCATGGCCATTTTGTATTATTCCAGAATTTCGGTTTTAATTTGATAAAGATCGGACTACTGTATCATATAACTGCCATAGGAATATATACAT
>VNJU01010451.1:0-99327 GCA_008042675.1 Drosophila seguyi | reverse complement strand
CAGAATGGCCTCTCGTTCTCGCTCTTTTTTTTTAATAGAGGCATCAGCACTATTGTCACGATGTGGACACCCTTACCTGTTGGGTAATGATTCATATATATATAAACAAAAACAAAAAGTTTTAAAATAAACAAGACTATAAGAAGAACTACTACTCAATCCTATAGAATAATAATATAAATTTGGCCTAAGAAAACTCCTCAAGAATCTTCATTTACTGAAAAATATAGCCCTGAAAACGTGTGAGAAATAATTAAGTCGAACATATTTTAGATCTTTTTATACTTAAAAAAATTATTAATTGAAGAGAACTCTTAAAAACCTTTCCTTATTTTAAAAGAAAAGAGCTTTACATATTGCTATACATATATTTAAATAAATACTTAACTAGCAAACAGTTCATAATTACACCATCAATAAGTTATTAATAAAACATTCTCAAAACTCGAAAAGAGTATTTTTAGTTCACCAAATTCCATAAAAAAAACTACTCCATTTAGCTCGGTTTGTTTTGGACTTGTTGTGCTAGCTGTTAAGGCGTCATAATTATTGATAACTTACTATATGTGGAACGCTCTTGGCACTCTCATTAACCGAGTTTCCACAATCTAACAAAAAAAAACACTCGCACTCCCAAAAACACTCTCTCCCTCTCTGTTATCTGCGGATCGAACTTCGGCTGGCAGCTTATCTTTAGTTCTAGACACTTTAATTATTCTCTGACAAAAAAACGAACTGTGCAAATATTTACCAGAAACCTAAACACTTCCAGAGCGGAACTTCAGAGCGACCTTCACCGGCGATTTGAGGCGTTGAGAAATTCCGCTTAAATTGATTAACACAATGCTTTGGGCCAAGGAATATTTATAAACTTACTTAACCGGGCGGGCACAAAGGGTGTTTGCCTGTTTTCTCGGGTTTTAGGCCGAAAGTTGTGCCGTAACTTTACAACTATATTGCTGAAAAGCGGACCAAACATCTTTCGGGCCGAAAAGTTTTGCCAGGGCAAAATGCGAACTTTGAATAGCATTAAGTATACGCAACGTGCGCCGCCGCCGAACTTTGTGCTAAAATTCTCACACAGCCTCCCGCTCCCGCTCCCTCTCTCCCTCCCCCCAGCTGATTACCCTGCGCGATGGCAAGGTGGGCGTGAACTTTGCCGGATACCATGCGGATGCGGGACTGGGCGGCCTGCTCACGGGCAACTCGGCCCACGGCGGACTCAGCGCCTCCGCCGGAACACCATGGGGCGCCCGGGCAGCCGCCGGTCTGGGTGGCAATCTGGATGGTGAGTCTCGGAGTCTCTGGTTAGCATAATTGATTCGATTTAACACACCTTTCTCTCTCTCTGCTCCCCCCCGCAGGACGCGCCTCCGGAGTGGGTTATGCCGCCGCCCAAGCCAATCCCTCGGTGGGTGCCAGTGCTCTACTGGGCGGCAGTGCCGGAGAACATGGTTACCTAGGAGCGGAAGCCCATAGTGCGGGCAAGGCGGTGATTTCCTCCAAGCAGCACAGTGTCCAGCCGGCATATCCTTCGGATCCTGTCAACCCTGGCAACCCTCCCCTGCCCACTCTGGCCCCCGTGACGCCACAACCAACAGGAAGCAGTCACATACAGAAGGTGAAGCCTCCCAAGAAGTACTCGCTGTTCAGACAAGATGTGAGTAGCATTTAAAGAAGGTTATATAACCATTTTCGAGGAAAATTAATTAGGTTTTGTGGCTGCAAAGTATGCACAATAAGTGGTTAAGATGGCAGCTATTTCCGGTTTAAAATCGAAAGTGAACTTAAAGCCCCCATTAAATCATTAAGTAGAACTGTGATAAATTTGTCATTAAACAAAGATTTACTCAATTCATACACCAGGACATTTCCGGTAATGCCCACAAAGGGTTTTCCAATCAAGATTTTCCCAGAAAAGTAATTCCATCTCTTGTCATAACCTTGTTTACGTTTAGCTTACGAGACTGTTGGCATTGCGCCACTTGGTAGTTTCAAATGTAATCGATAGATGGCAAAATTCCCAGAAGGTACAGCTTCAAAAGTATTTAAAAAGATTTTTAGTGGTAACTTCTTAATTATGGCTTTGGCGGTAGTTAAAGCTGCTCTTGTACGCAATAAAATTAAGGGGCAACTTAAGCTCTAATGCGGCTTTTCAATTGCGCAATTTGTGGGAAACAAAACAGCAGGCAGCCAGGCGGGGTGGGTGGGTAATAAATCCTCGACTAGTATTTAACTACAGCGTGGAATATTGATCAATATGGCAATAACAAAGCCAGCAAGCAATCAATCTATCGGCCTCTCCACCACGCCGCCATTCATGTTTTAGCCGGACCACAGCGGAATCATTGAAAATGACGTTAGAGCGGATGCCGCCGATGCGGATGCCGCTGCTGTTGCGGTGGATAAACACCAGCCCGCTTCGTTGATAATTGTCAAGCGGCCACGCCTACGCGTCAAGCACATACGCCCCCGTCCCGTGCGGCAACGGACCGTGTACGTGATGCAGCAGCAGCAGCAGGAGGAGCAGCAGGAGGAGCAAATTCCACAGGCACATCAGGACGAGCAACAGTCACCCATTGAGGTAACCGTAGCAACAACATTGAATGCGGTGCGGCAACAGATACAAACACACCACGCAGATGCAGATACACAACCTCACAGATACACGAGGCGAAATGCCATTTAAGCTAGCAAATCTTGGCTTTAAGACTGCACACATACAGATTAAGCCCATGAAGCACGCTTTCTTTAGGGGAAATTAAAGGAAATGTACAAGAGATGCCCAAAATACTATTTATTTGGGAGTTTGATAAACGATTAAGGCTTTAAGGTTTATTTGTAAAGATTTTTTTGTAATACTTTATGAATAATTAGGTTTTTAAAACCCCTTAAAAAGGTGCCTTAAGATATGATACATAATATGTATTACACGTTTTGGTAAATGTTTACTACATTTAGTATCTTACAAAACTTGATTTCATACTTTAAGGCTTTTTTTTGTTAATTTTAAACGTTGGTTTTACTTTTGTTTTTAAATTAACAAACTTATTCAAAATTGCTATACTATATTAACTCCACTTATTAATACACCTTAAAATATGCTTTACAAAATTTAAATTCAATTTTTTCGGTGTCTGTGTGTTAACCAAAAACTATTTTCCAGTGCAGCTACAATTGCACACACACTCACAAACTCACCTCACACCAAAATACACAAATTGTTGGCTTTTTGGCGGAGCTCTGTGGAAACAAAACTTTCGCTTTGAGGAGAAATAACATTTTGGGCTGTAATTTTATTTGAAAACATTTGCGGACAATGTGGACAGAGGGGTCAGCTGCTGCTGCTTTAGCTGCTACTATTGCGTTCTGGTTTTATTATTTCAGTGAAATTTATTTAAATATAATTTTAATTTTCTTCTCCCTGGACCCCACTTGAAGTTTTCCTTTTTTTCTGTGCATGTGGTGCTCGCTGGCCTTTGAAAGCAATTTCCTTGCTGAATATTTACCCGTAACTTATGGATACATATCTTTCAACACAGGTGCCGGTGAAGAGCGAGGCCAAGGTGGTCCAGACCCATAAGTACAAGTCCGTGCAGCGACCTCAGGCCGTGAACAACCGCTTTGTGGCACCTCAGGCCCAGGGACCCGTGGGACTGGCCTTGGATGTAAGTTCAAATGGGGAAACAGTTCAATTTTTAAATGGAATATTTATTAAATTAATTCCTTAACTTATCTTTTTAGACTGAATTTTAATGCTAAATATAATTTATTATTAAACAGATTCCCATTGGCATCCTGCGCTCTCTGCAGCAATCTCTGGGTGCTCTGACCGGCGGAGTAGCGCCTCCGCAACAGCCCGCCGCTGTCCAGCCTCACTAAGCTAAGCTCTTCGACAAGGTCCTAGAAATCCCGATAACGGTATTTGTAAGCCCTTCTTAAAGCACCTCCAGTCCCCCTTAAACCAGTGAAAATCAATAAAGCGTTTACGCCCAAGACAAAGCCAATTGTATTGAATAAAGATGAGTGACTAAGGAAATCGGCCATAATTGAGTTTTCTGAGACAAAGTCTTGGCTGCAAAATACAGTATTTAATAGTAAAGAAAATTAAGGTAAGGGAAAATATAAATTTATAAAAATATATTTAATACCTATTGTGTTTTATAGTTTTAAAATACTTTGCTTATATTTAAAACGATTGTTAAGCTTGAACTTCCCCTTGACAGATTTTCACTGTTGGAGAAATTCCCCGAAATTCTCTTTGCTTACAGGATAAACTGTGGAAATTAATTGAAAGTGTTGCAAGTGCTGGACACGTGCTGTGCTTAATTTTCCATCACCTATTTGAGCTGAACAGGAGATTCCCGGGAAATTCAAATGCTAAAATCAGGCCTAGACTAGACCAACTGCCAGGCAAGAGACCTTGGTCAAAGCACTTAACTCTTGGTTTAGTGTAAAGTGTTTGCCAGCCATGTTTGTTGTTGATTAAAAAGGGTCTCGTCTCTGGCTCTCACGCCATTAAATCAAATGCCACAACACACACAATGCAGGGAAATGAATTGAAATGGCATCCGCATATGGGGACGAGCAGCAGCATATTGCCTGTGAAAATTCGCTGGAAATTCAACTTAGAAGCTTGCCGGGAAAATACCCAAGCTTGTTTATTCAGGGGACCCGCGTGTGTGTGTGTGTGTGTGTGTGGAGGAGATCCAGACCTCAGACAAGATATGGCACACACACACGCGCCACCACTATCACCATTAAGTGTGAGGCAGCAAAATATTTCACACTCCGCAACCGCAGGCACTTGGGTGCCCCAAATTTACAAGATGGGAGGGGGGAGTCTAAAAGGAGGGTATGAATGCACAACAACAACAACAACAACAACATCAGCAGCGAGGACATGCATTGTGTAAATGTGCTTAAATACTCGGAGGGCTTTCATGCTTTTAGCCCCCCGAGTCACGAGGCGGCAAGGGTCAGCAGCGTTTGTTTAGGTCGGCCGGCCTCGTGTAGTGGCCGCTATTTAAATTTCTTAATTAGTGCTTGACCGGGAATTTATTGCCCGTTAGTCGGTGTACTAATGGGGCGCATCCTTTTAAAGTCCTTTTTACACGGAAATGAATGTGCAACAGGCTTTTAAGGCAAAGGCTGTCTCCTTGCCTTGGGTAAACAGTGCGGCTTTGCTGGAATTAAAAGAAAACATGATTTAAAGTATGCAAAGTCTGGAGATATATTCCTTCATGTCCTTATTTTTTACCTAGAGAACTCTGAGTGAGTAAAGGGAAGGATAACAGAAACCTAGCAGACTTCGGCTTTCGTTTAATTTTATTCGTTTCTCTATGAAATCTTATTTGGTTGATTCTTCATTTTCCATAGTTATTGGGTTTATTTATAAACTATATGAGTTAATTTTATGTTTTATATAACAACCAATTTGATAAATAAATTTTATAAGATTCATTTAATTTTAATTTTGGGTATTTTAGAGTATTTTCAAACGAATAATTTGTAGTAAATCATTTTTTACATTTATTTTCCTGTACGCACAGTAAGAACCTCCATAATAATGACCTTATAATTGTAATTAATGCCTTTCCAACTGAATTCACATGCATAATTTTCCTAAAAATATAAATCCTTATGATAGAGCACAACATTCCTGGTCGTTTTTCCCAGGGAACCTAAGTCACAGGAAATTATTCTGTGCCCATAATTTAAATTTTCTTTAAGAGCCCAAAAAAAACCAAATACGTATATTTTCAATAATTTCCGACATAGTTACGGCCGCCCAAAATCAACAGGGCAGCTTTTGTATATTTTTTGTATATTTTTGTTGGTCTTTTTGGACCTAGAGCAAAGCCCGAAGGAGAAACAGGAGCAGTAGAGACCACAGAATTTCGGTGGCCCGGGAATAGCGGGTGGAAGGTCAAAGGCGCCGCAACTCGAAGCTCGATTCGTGGGTCGCGGCTTGCCTCATTAAATTTAACGCACGTGCCGCACAAATTATGTTTACACACAGGCACACACACCGCATCTACACACTCGCTGTCCGAGTGGGCATACATTTAAACATTTTCGTAATTTAGAGTTCCAGTACAAAGGGAAATGCTAGTGGAGAAATTGAAAAGGTTTTCTTTCGGTCTACAATTTACGTGGGCCGAAGGAACGAATGAATAGCTGCTGGTCTAGGTTAAATCATTCAACAAATGTGTGCTAGCACACACATAAGCACACTAGCAAACCACACACATGTCCTTATTAAGTTGCCTTCTTTAGAGAGCCTTCCCCAAAAGGTAGGCAACATAAAATTTCAGTAATTTGCTGACGAGACCGCACTCCAAATTGAGCTGTTAAAGCTGCTTTAAGTTCCTGAGTTAAGCGAAGCGAATCGAATTTTCCACATTTATATTGCTTTTACTTTTCACTCTGCCTAATTGCAGGAAACTAAGTTACTCACATTTAATTTGCTCACCAAAATACAAAGCTTTGGCTTGCTTTGCACATGTTTAAAGCCATAAATTGCATTATGCTTCAAAGGTAATGGGTGAAAGTGGCTCTAAAATTATGGAAAAATGTGAGAAAAAAGTGTTTCCTTGTGTCTTCACTTTATTATTATGCTGAAAAGTATAAATTAACTTAAAAATAAACATTTTTAAATGTATAGGAATGGGTTTAGATCACGAAAATGAACTGTTTTCTGTTTCATGAAGATTTTCTCAGACTTTAAATTAATTTTTAAGGTACTTTTTTAGCTCAAATATTATAAATCTAAATAATACATTCTCATAGATTTATATTAATTGAGAAATACTAAAATTGCAATGTAATTTTATGTTAATTTCTTATCAATGGACCCCAGCGGTTCCTTTAAGTAATGTATTTTCCTTTCCAAGCCTTTTATTTCTTGAAATCAGCATGAAATGTATAAATCTGTAAAATTGTGTGAAATGCGCGCGTAATGTTCAGCGTACCACAGACGTTGGTAAATTGTTGCCGGGCCAACGCTGCGTATGCTTGATATCCCAGTTGAACTGTGGACTCCTCCATCGCCAGGTAACTAACTGTGGCTCTTATAAATATTCATTGCTCCTCGTCCCCAGCTTACACAGATCGAGTGCAAACAGCTCGAGCATAAATATTCATAAAATTCACGGCAAGCTGTATGTGGAGATCTGGACCTTAAAAAAAAAACAAATGCTGCCAAACTTTCCATTCGCCGCCTTGTCGCTCTTCATTAAAGTTGGCTTGTACAGCTACCGAATATTTATTTTCGTGTACTTCATATATATGGCATCCAAATATGCGCTGTCTGCATTATTAATGAGTCGCCTCCATTTAATTGAAGCAATGTGATTGTGGCCATTGCGACAGGTGGTGGTGGATGGTGGATGGTGGCAAGGTGCGTTGATCCAAACCGGCCTGAACACCTGTCGTGTCTGGCATATGCAAATGCGACTTGCCACGTGCTCCGGGCGTCTCTGGCCTCGGCTCCAGCTCCTGATTTCTGTTATTCCGGAATTCGGTCTACGTTTTCTGTGTTAGTCGCCGCCGCCCGGCTGCCAGGCAAAGAGTTCGTGGAAATCTTATCCTTTATAGTCGGCATTGCTTCCGAAACGTGTGATTCCACCGCAGAGCCGCATTGAAGGCCAGGTAAGAATTTAAATTTGAGGCTAAAACACAGCAAAGCATGGTAAATAATTATAATTAAAGTGGATACTGGAAAATAAATTAATTTTTAATTAATTAAACGAGGGAAATATTAAAGAATAAGCTAAATTTGATATACTGAAAAATACTTTAAAATATAAAAGGAACTACCAAAAATTCAAAATTTATATATATTATAAGTACAATAATGATAAATTAATAGTTTAATAAATTATAAAGTAATAAATGTTTGTAACTAAAGAAAGAAGTATAATTAATAGATTAAATTCTCAATTTTTGTTCAGAAATTTTAATTAAAAATAGTTGTACACTTCTATAGCTTCTATATCCCTTAAAGAGTATTCCAAAAGCCCCTACTAGCCCTCTTTGTCCTTTAAATATTTTATGGTGAAACCGTAAATAACACAAAACCCCAAAAACTAAAGAGCGCAAGGGGAACCCTTTATTTTCCGGGTCAAAGCAATGAATAAGAAGAAAGCTGGTGCCAAATATAAAACTCAATAAATCGTGTACCTTAACCAAGAGAATCGTAAACTTGGCCAAGCTTAAGTTAACCGCAAATATTCAGGAACTCTGTCAACAGGTCCCGGCCCCTGCTACATGTACATTTTCTGTGGAAAATTTTATTGAAACTTGCCATATGGCAATAAAGGTGAAAAGCAACAGATGCCCCAGGATTTGTGGCTGCGAATATAGAAGAAAATTATGAAAAGCCTGCGATAAACCACAAAACAAAGACCACAAAATCTGTTTGAACTCAAAATATACACATTTAAGTCTGGGAAATATTTTAAGCGATCAAATGGCAGCATTTCGGTCTGCCACCTTGCCAAGAAAAAAATAAAAAATCAAATAAAAAAACAACCCAAGTTGAGTTGCAAAAATGGCAGAGCCAAAAAGTGCTTCCGCCTTCTCAGTTCTGCGTTCTGAAATGCCTTTTTGCCATTTGGTAATAAAATCATAAATCCTCAGCTAAAAGTTAAAGGGGAAGCGGAAAAGCAAAGAGCAAAAAGGAAAGGAGTTGCCGAAAAATACGAACTCCGGGGACAGGAAGCGGAAATTACGTTGGCCTGTCGTGGGCTTAACCTTTGTCTTCGCCGCTTTTCCCGTTGCCGTTTGAGGATTCGCGCGCCGCCCATGAATGATTGCAGTTTAAACTCGCCGCCATCGGAGCCCGCTATCCCAACAGAGGCTTCTCCTTTTTTCGGAGCACCTTGTCCCGGGTCCGCGGGCCTTTATGAAGCTCCATTCAGCTTGGTTACATTTTTATAGCTGCAACAGCAGCAGCATAATTAATTCCGTTTTACGACGACAACGGGGCGCGGCGGAGTTGCAAAAATGCATAAAGTCAATTAACTGAAAAAGCAGCCGGCAAAGAACAAGGGACCAAAAGGATACTCGGAGCAGGCGGAGCAGCAGGATGCTGATGAGGTTGTAGTGGCTTAACTGAGCATGCTGTAAATAAATCAACGGGTGAAGTTGGTGTCGGGGCATAAATTCTGGGCTTCCTCCTCGGCCAAAGGGCAGTCCATTATCCGAATGTTAACTTTTTTGTAAGTGCTGCTGAGGTTTCTCAGATTTCGCTTAATTTTTTCATGGCGAGAAAATGGAATTAAATGGAAATGAATTGGATTCTTGAATGGAATGGAGATTTACTTGCGGAATTTTTGCAGTTAATTTTGTTCAGTTAATAGATATTAACATAACGAGCAGCTGTGTTGGGTGAGCCATTTAAAGGGGGAAAAATGTAATACATTTTGAAACTCAGAAGTATTGTTTATTTTTGGGTTTAACATTTTAATGTTCTATAGTTTCTATAGTTTTCTATAGTTTCAACAACTAAGTATCAGTTTCATGTTTGCTAATTATTATTTGACCTTTCTCCTTCAGAAATTAAATGTAAATATAAATTTAAAAGCTTTTATTAGTTTTATTTTCAATATTAATTTTTGTTATAAATTTCAAATCCCATAGAATCCGTTACAATAGGGCTGCCATCGCTTTGAAGACACCCCCGCAGTTGGTATTTTCCTTACAAGCTCCGTGGTATATTTGTGCTCCCGAGCCGCGGTCACACTGGCCCAGCACCAAAACAAAACCTTACCAACCGGCTTTTCCTTTTATTTATTTTGCAATAATTTCCCCAATTTTCCCCGCTCAAACAGCATTTCACACGGAAAGCCAACTAACCAACTAGCTCCCTGCATCGCCACATCCTTGAAATGAGCTAGCACGCAGTGGTCAGCGAATCCGGAGTAAACAAAGAAAACGTGAGTAAATTTCAGTTAAATTGAGCAGCTAGGAGGCGCCGCAACGAGGGTGGAAAAGCGCAAAGAAACGCGGCAATGTTCAAATCAGGCAGGCGTCGCGACATCGGCTCCTCCATTCGAGTGGCAGCCGAGCAGCAGAAAGGACACGCGTCGCGGACACCGTTGGCGAAAGTCATCGCGACTTGGGGGCCCAAACAAACCATAAATCTATCAGCTACATAAGTTGTGTTTTTGCACTTTTCAGCACCAAATCATGGAGGACTTTGCCAGCATAAGGCCGAACAGTTCGGTGGTCAAGCTGGCCGCCTGCCTGGAGAAGATCTACACGAGAATCGTGGAGGGCCGGGACAAGCAGGTGCCGGAGCACCAAATCAAGGAAATCGAGTTCCTCAAGTCGCAGTGCAAGCACGAACACATGCAATTGAGCCTGATGAGCTGTCAGACGCTGGTGCGACTGGTGGACGAGGGTGTCTTGGAGGCCAATGGAGTGCAGAACAGTCTGCTCTCCATGCTGGCCAGTGCAGGGTAAGAGGATATTGTATCTGCATGTCTATATCTATATCTTGCTACGAACACGCCCACGACCCACGCAGGGGCGCACCTTTGAACTTCCGGCAGCAGGAGCAAGAGCAGCTGTAGGTGCAGCCTAAGTGGAGCGCAGCGATTCCATTTTGCAAAATTGCCCACATAGAGGTGCATAAATTACCGGAGCAGTCAGCCAGGCAGGCAGACCCACTGCAGCCACTTAATTAACGCGCCACTTAACGCCTGCCACCGAGTGCCTCCAAAACATTGTTGTCCCTCCGTCAGCACGCAATCCCTCGCATTTCCGCTGGACGCGTGCCCCAAATTAATTGCCCCCAGCACTTGGCACGTCATGTAACAAATGCGCAAATGAATTATGACTCGCGCTGTTACCCTTAAAGTCCAGTTCTTTTTTTGGCATTGACTTGATTTCCGCTTGGCCGCAATCCCAAGTCGTCAATCTTCTGGCTCTAAGCGATTATGCAGGCGGCGCCATAAAAACTATTAGCCACTTCCACTTCCACGCACAGGTATACAGTCCGCTTCCCCATATCATGTCAAGCGTCCTTGGCTAGCAAATATTTGATTTGATTTGTATGCAAAAGGCGTTAGTTGGCACAAAGCCTGCCATTGAACTTGAAATGTTTGCTGACGAAGGACGAACAAGCGGTCATGTAAGACCGGAATTAACCTTGATAAGGCGGGCTGCAAATGCACCAGGAGGTAGTGCAGGTGCAGGTAAAAAGGATTGCATATTAATTGGCCTGCAGGGGGGAGCAGCGGTCAGCGGCCAGGCCAGCGCGTGAATAATAATTACCCCGTCAAACGCAAAGCGATGTGCTCCACCTCCTAATCCTTGACTGCTGATTTTCTGCTGCCCCAGCTCCTACTCCCCCGGAAGTGGGTGCTAAACGCCAGTTCCACCTTAATGATGGCTTACATTGTACTTTTATCTGGAATTTAACACTGATTACTTGGTTTTTTGGGTGCTGTTCTTATTTTTTGAATAATTTAACTATTTTCTGTGCAACTTTATAGTTATATAGAAAATAGTATACATTTTTTTAAGCAATTTTATATTTAATTAAATATTTGTTATGATTTTATTTATTTTCCACTCTTATAAGACCCCTACACTTTTCCATAATCACGGAAAGCGTTCTTGGGTTGCAACTGCTCAACTTGAAGCGCAAGACGTCACTTCTTAAGGATCAGGAACCGTATCAGTGCTCCTATGGCCTGAAGACCCAGCAGCATCCTCTGATCTCACTCCTTCAGCACTCGAGTGTCAACATGCACGATGTAAGCAACAAGATCATTGGCATCTGTCAGCACCATGACAAGGGGTAAGCCATGCTCCCACTTTCTTAACAAATTAACCGATTTACTTTCTTAAATAATCAGCATTCGGGACTATAGCATCGAGTATCTGAGACCCGTTTTCCTCTACATACTCTGCAATCCTCAAACCCTGCACGATGTTAAGCCCATTTGGACTTGTCTGCTGCATCTTAGTGGCAATCAACCGGAGGCTAGAGCTTTAATGCAGGAGCTGTTGGCTTGGAGCAAATTCAACAACGCCAGCACTTGCTTGTGCACCAGCATCCTGGTCATTGAGGCCATCGATCACTTCCTGCAGCGCGAGGACCACGCTCAGTCCATTGATTTAGCCATCTATCAGGCTTGCCTCATCAAGCAGCTGGCCAACTACGGCATCGATCCGCGTCCGAGCCTCCAGTGCTTGCTGCGAGTGCTCCATGCCACGCGGGAACACACCAAGGATCACTACCATGTCCTGCTAGTGCTCCTATCGGAGGTGCTGCATGTTCTATCGCCATTCTATCTGGCCGATTTGCTGCGCATTATCGTCTTCGTGGTGGTACAGGAGCGCTGTGGCCATGAATACATTCTGAACATGTGTCTGGACGGAATAATCCAGTGGATGTCACAGACTGCATTCATACCCGCAGAGGGCTTGGCTTTGGCTCACCAAATAGTGGACAGGGTACTGGATACACAGCGATCGGAGCAGAATGGAGAGAGAATCTCCACCAAATTGCTGAAGCCCGCTCACATGCGCAACTATCATCCGGACATAGCGATCGCCTTTGATCTGGCCACTCTGGTGGAGTCCTTTGACGCCTCCGACAACCAGGATGTGTTTGCCTTTGTGGATGCCTTGAATGTCAAGGCCAATACGGCCTTTTGCCAGCGTCTGCACCTCTTCCTTAGGGCTCTCTTCTTGTCGCGAGAGCCTCCCGTGGATTGTTGGTTTAAGATCTATGAGGTTATCTTGCAGATCATTAAGGTGAACGAGGGCATTGCCTACGACTTCCTCATGACGTATATATTTAAGCTGGCCCACGAAAACAATCCGGAGTTGCAGCTGGAATTGCTCAGAGGATTGGCCAGCTTTGCAGTGTCCAAGGTGAGTGTCTGTAGGCCTCTAAGGTTCTCAAATAAAATATTTGTTTTAGGACAATGTTCCCATGATTCTCAACACCATAAGGAATCTGTCTGCTGAGAACGGCACCTTCTGCGTTGATCTGTATCTGCGTTTGTGGCGCGTGGAAACGCGTACGTATCCCTTCTTGTTGAAGCAGATAGCTCAGCCTTTGCCGGAGGGCGACAAGCGCTGGGAACTGCAGATAGCACGCACCCATGCCATGAGAGAAATCTGCCAGGAGAAGTAATTAAGAATTAAGAATACTCTAAATTACACTATTTATTAACAGATTGACCTGCTTTCCAGACCCTCTTTGCATGGCTCTGAGCTGCTGCCGCACCTGAGCAACACCCTCAACAACTGCTCCGATGAGGCGGGCGATCTGGCCACTGCCCTGGCCCTGGATGCCATCTATGCTCTGTGCGATAGCCACACCGTAAACATTGCTTCCACTTGGCAGGCTCTGGGCAGTAAATTCCGGAGTGAACAGCGCCCACAAACCCTTAAGAGTCTATACAGATTCTTTGGCCTTGTTCCACTCCTGCAGACGCCCACATTGGAGTACGAGAAGCTGGCGGACGATGCCCTGGAGCAGCTGTGGCAGGCCATCAGTCGACCGGGCACAGATGCCGCACAAGTTCGGAATTCTCTGGCCGCTTTAAAGAACTACGAGCCGGGCACTACGCTCAATCTTCGCCACATACCGGCCCAGTTTCGATTTGAGATCGTGGGAGGAGGAGTCGGAGTCGGAGTCGGCGTCCCCGGTGGTCGGGAAGTTCTCGATCTGCAGCAGGAGACGGTACCGGGTGAGGTGTGGGTGCAGCTGCTACAGAAGATACGACCCGAGTGTGGAGATGCAGCGGCCGATCTGATTTCCCATCACATTGGGAGTGAGATAGGCGGCTTTCGAAGCGGAGTGTATCGCCTGCCCGAGGGAAAACCAGAGCCTCGCAAGCTAGTGGGGCTGTTTGCTACCAGTCCCCTCCGCGCGGTCACCAATTATGTGGTGAGCCAGGCTCGCTACGGAGACCACGTACCCGAACCTTACGCTGTGACCTTTGCACTCCGTTCGCTGTCGAAGAAGTTCTCGAAACCCATTCCGCCACTCGACTGGAGCTGCCTCACGAGCTTCTTCCACCTGTCCTTTGATGCTCGGAAATACTGCATCATGATAGCCAAGAATCAGGCGCTAAACTCGGGAACGGCCAAGCGACTCCTGGAGAACTTCCTTGTGGACTTTGAGCCCAACTGCTTTGAGGAGGATGTCCTGCTGCTCTTCTCGTTGCTGCCGGAGATCGCCAACAGCGTGAGCCTGCAGATCCTGAAGAGCTTTGCCGAGAAGGTGGCCGTATATTGCTTTAAGGAGTCGCAGCTCAATGACTTTGCCGAAGGTTGTCTCTTCGAAAAGTTCCTCGAGAGTGTCAAGTACATTTTCATGGGAAAGTGCGACATACCCGAGGTGCTGGATGTCTTCACGCTGATTGTGGAGCGCTACATGGACTCGATGAATCTGGATTCGAGGCTCTTTGAACGGTACACCGAGGTAGTGGCGACCCTGCATCCAAATGCCATCGACGGGCTCACCACGCCTGCTAACTGGTGGGAGACACCAGCTGGCAAGCTGAAGAAGGCCACCATTATTAGGTGCTATCTGGTGCTGTACAACGAGAAACTGGCGAATCCCCTAAAGTGGCTAACGCCCATCATAGATGCCTACGAGAAGCGGGAGGAGGAGCGACCGTTCTTCTATCGCCATCTAGCCGCCACACTGTATGCTTTTGGTAGCGACGAGCACGCCTGCAACTGGATATCAGAGATGTTCCTGGAGATCCAGATGCTGCTGGCCGAGGCCTCTAACAAGGAGAAGGTGAACCGGGCGCTGTACCTGCTGGACATCTTTATGCTGGCGGTGGATGTGCTGTCCGGCTGTGCGGTGCTGCTGGGAAGCGTGGATGTGGTGGCCACGGACGACAAGCAGCGACTGGCTCTATTTCCGGAGAGCATGCAGTACCTGTGCGATCACATTTTCTGGAAGGATCAAGAAGCGAAGGTCTGATATAATACTGGAATCACTTAAAGGCTCATAGTTAATAGTTATTATCCCTTGCAGGTCTACGAATTCCTTTTTAATCTGTACAAGCACACTTCCATGCCCTCGTCCTATGCCGATGTGTTCAGGGAGGCCATCATTTGCTCCCGGAACAAGCCATATTTTGAGAACAAGGGCGTCTGGACCAAATACGTAGGCCTGCGTAAATGAACACCAAGACGATCACACTCACCGCATTTAACCCTATGCCCACGCCTGAAGTGCACTTGAAGGGTTAAGAACCCAAGCCCACATAATACCGTCAATGTTAGTCAATTTTTGATAGCAAAACGCAATCTTTGTTATTTATATGTGTTTCAAAGTTGAACCATAAAATTAAATGCATTTTTGCGCACAAGTTTAAAAAATGTTATTTAAATATTTATTCTAACCTTTCAGCGTACATAGATTCAGAAATTAGCAACGAAATGAATGAAACATTTCCGACCACAAGAGCGATCTTAAAATTTATGGAAAATAAATTTAAACTTTGCGTTCTTGAACATATCTTTATCTACTCTACATGAGCTTTTTTTTTATTATTTCAGTATTTAGATTTTAATTTTTATTACAAATCGGACGACTATTTTATATAGCAGCCAATCTGGAAATAATACAAACAAATAGCTTTCAAAGAGGTCTGCAAGAAGCTTCAATATAACCGTTATCTTACAGTAAAAAATGTGTGGTCACTCTTTTTTGTGGTATATTTCAAATACTAACTGACATTTGCAGAAGTAGACAGCTCTCATTTCTGTTAAGATTTTATTGCCAAACTCTTTTACTCTCATTTTTCTGAAGATTTTATTTTCAATACTTGGTTACTCTCATATCTGTTAAGATTTCATTCGCAAAATGCATTCTGCCATTTTCACGAAGCAAACTACCTTGCTTATTGTATCATGCGGGTTAAATATGGTAAATTTGAACAGTTAGAGTGCGGTCACACCATATCGCAGAATTATTATTATTTATCAAATATGCAAATTGAATAGAAAGGTGCATCAACAATTAAACCACTATACCAAAGCCCTCGTCGCGTGTGCTCCTAAAACCGGTGTCGTCAAAAGCCGGATTGTGATTCCGCACCGCGCGCTCTTCATCGCAGGCAACAGGAAAACCCAATCAGAACGTAAACAATGGACGAAATAAAGCTCGCCAAGGTTAGTTCCCAGCTTAATCAATGCCAAATTGTGTGATAGGGCTAAGGGTAGCCATTGTCGTTAAGTGGGGAGCACCTGGATGCCCCGAAAGGGTTGTGAGTCATCCGCCTGGATTGCTTGAAAATCGATGGAGAGAAGGGACGGTCAGGTGTTGACCTGTGCAGGCGAAAAGGAGCGACCGGCTGTCTCCTCCACGCCCCCCATACCGTGGGAAGCGGTTCCCAGAAAGCAACAAGAAACCTTTTCATATCTATTAATATATGACTGTAAAACATGCGCATAGAAAGTAAATAGGTTGCGGTGACCTCTCCCCTCCACACCCACAACATCCCACACAGGCGCAATTTGGGGGCCAGCTTTTTAACTGTGAAAAAGTAACTTATCGAAAATAATACCCTCAGCATCCGTTGGGGATGTTCCCAATCCGCGCCTTCAACATATTAATTCATGTTGAGCTTGAAATGTGCAAATATTTTAAAGAAATCTTCAGGGTAAAATATTCTACAGGGCTTGTAATCAATAATAATCTAATCATTGAACTTTAATTACGGTAATTGCGAATGAGTAAAAGTCAATAGGAGCGCCAATATTATTTTAATTCGTTTGCTTTCTAGGGTTTTATATTTTGAAGCACAATTTTAGGGAGTTCCTAACGGGTTTTCAAATTAAAAGGAATTTCTGTGGTGTCCCTGAAAATGTTTTGGCGGGCAACTGGTTGTCCATTTTTACTGATAAAAATCATTTAAATGGTTTATTTCAATCTCACCAAATAAACTAAATTAAAATTTTTTTTATTAAATATTTGGGCAGTAATAATAGCCATTTTTGAGTATAGTTTACTTGCTTTTTATATGAAATTATATATAAATATATTTCAGCTTCTTAAATATATAATCAGCGTCTTAAAATTCTCACATTATCCTAACCAACAGAACCTATAACCCTTGCAGGGTATGCAAATGTGGCTTGGATGCTCTCTTAAAATTCCCCGTCTCCCAGAGAGCATGTCCCTTTTGGGCGAATTTCCCCAACACAAATCGTAGCACGCTTTTAAGCGCGCGCCTTGCTCGCAGGCAGCTGAGTTAACTTTCAACGCTCGACGGGAGCACTCCGCAGCTCTCGCTTTCTCCCAAAATCACTCGCACTCACACACACAGATAAGGCAAAAAAAAAGAAAATCGCACACAGGAAAAGCCACAGCGATTTGCAGTGTTCATTTCGAGTTTTGGCGTGTTCGTGCGGCAGTCGAAAAGTGAAAGTCTCAAGAGTTATTACCGCCCACCCAGCGCGAATTTATTCCGTTTGATTTGCAACCTCCCCCCCTCCCGCTGTTATTATCGTTTTTGTTGTTGACTTAAAATCAATAAATTCCGGCTGGCTCTTGCACAATGGACTTCACCCGTTTCATGAACAAGTTCAACGAGATCGAGCGCCAATTGTCCCCCACCTCAGCGCTGCGTTTGAGCTTCGACAACATCTCGCCGGAGACGGAGGAGCCGCCGGACGGGAACAAGCGGCTGTGGGGTGTGCCCGTGCCGCCCTTCGTCTCCGACAAAGTCGTATCCTGGATCGAGGAGGAGTTCAACGAGGCGCCCGTCTTCTACAATGGCAACAGTGTGCTCAAGAAGGTAACTGCCTTGCGGCCCATTTTTATGCAAAAATCTCGACGCGATGCGAGAGAGAGCGAGGGCGGAATCCAACTAATTTTCTGTATTTTACGCATTGCCACCGGCTAGTGGCCGGAAATTATGCAAATCTCTATCGGGGGCGGACGCTCGGGCAATATGTTCGGGGACCTGGAAGGCACTCCTGCCAAATAACTTTCCCAACTATTTGGGTCACTTGGTTAGGGGCAGCTGCAGCTGGACTATATACATCCTGAATTGCATCCGGGCGCCTTGTGCGTCGCTCCCTGCCACAAGCACGTACAAATTGTTGAATTGTTGCATTGTCAGCAGGACACTCTCGAGTCCGGAATGTAATGGCTTCTCAATCAAAGTCAGAGAAGAAATTGCTGCCTCCCCGTTGGAGCAAAATTGCACTCGTTCATCTAGTGTTGTCGCCACCGTGGTGGCAACAGGCTAACATCCTGCCAAGGTCTCCCAGGGTCTGGCTTCAATCTTTAATCTCTATTTGCAATTCTGTTGTTTAATGGCAGCGTGTGTTTCCCATTTAATGTTCGATTTATGCATTTTTTTGCACACTTTTGTGTGCAAGGAAGGATTTTCCTTTTCATTGTGAGGTTTATTTAAGTGTGAATATAAATATTTGTTGAATAAGTCTATGGAAAAATATAAAGGGTTATGGTATACTAATTAAATTTAATTAAATATTATGTCTGAAAAAGATTTTCATAAGTTAGAAGAACACAAGAATCCAAGGAAAATCCAGCCTGAGATGTATATCAATAGAAAAATTTAAATGTGATATAAATTATTAATCAGAAGTTCAAATTGCGGAAGTCTTTTTCTAATTAATAAATCATTAAATTTCAACAGTTGCTTTCTAACTTACAAGCTTACCTCGTTTAAAAGTAAAAACAACAAGTGAAAAATTAAAATAGTAATCTTTTTAATCCCTAAGCCATTACTCTGTGAGAGGCAACACTCCATGGAGCGATTATAAAACCTCCCAATGTTGCTCTACACGAGTATATCTGAGCCAATCATCCGGCCATGAAGCCCCCATATAATTTACATGTTAAATTGAATTGTCCGCCCCGCCGGGCGAGAGTAATGAACTCCCACTGGCTAAATCAGACAATTAACTAACCTTATCTATCCACCGACCGTGGGGACCCGGCTCAAACAAAGGCCTCAAACCGAATGACATGAAAGGAAATTAGTCCGATGATGAACAGCTCCCGGGACAGGCAATATGTAAGCCTCCAGGGCAATAAAAACTGCCTTCTCCCGGTAAAAGCAGAAAAGAACAAAAAGGGATGCCTACGAAGGGAGGAGGAGCTCGGATGGGACCTGAAGGACCTGAAGGACCATCAAAGGAATTAATGTGTTGGCTGCTGGTTGCCCGGCGGTTTTATTTAATGGCTGAATACCAACTAACCGCAAAAAGGGCAGCGAGGATGTTCATATTTATTTGATGCTTTCAAGTTAACCTACGTATTACATTATATATATATATTGTACGTATATCCCGAGTTCCCGATGAATGTTTGATTAAGTTCTGAGGATTCGCTGAAACGTTTGATTGAAAAACTTTCCCTTCGTCCTCTTAGTACCAATGCAGTTTGTTTTTCATCCTTGGGAAAGGGATAACTATATGGATTCCACTGACGTCAATGCAACGGGGCAACGGCAGCTGAAACAAAGTACCAAAAAAAAAGGAATTTAAATCAAAGTGTAACCAATTTTTCTCCTCTCTCCTTGCAGGTGGAAAATGTGCGGATGATAGATCGTTACAACACCAAGAACCCCACGGTGGGTACCCTATATCTGACGGCCACCCATTTGATTTTCGTGGAGCCCGACAGCAACAAGGAGACCTGGGTAAGTGAAGGATGACATCATCAATTTCATTTCAACTAAATACGCTGCCATTGTGTGTGGCAAGAAGAACTTTTTCACTTTAAGTTAGAGTGCCGAATGTTTATTTGCTTGGCCTGAAAAAAAGAAAAAGAGAAGAAAAAGCAAACAAACAGTTCAGTGAGTCACCTTAATATGGGCCTCTGCAAACGTGCTTAAATGGGCTTTTTTGGTTTATTTTGACAACCTCTTCGCAGCTGTCAAAATGTAAAAAAGAAAAAACCAGCTGAGGCCTGCCTGAGATCTACTGCATTTCCGCCAAGGCTTGTGCTTAGGATGAGTGCCGTGCCGCTAAAAAAGTTGCCTTTTTAACAAGTTTCTGCAACATGTTTCTCTTTTTCTTAAGTTTACAATTTAATTCTACAACCTGCATTCTGCGGCGTTTAAAAAGAGTTTGCATAAGCGTGTTGCGTATACGCCCCGTTCGCACGTTCAGCCATTGTGTGTATTAATTGCAGCATATTTTCTTGTTACAGCAGGGAAACTCTTTAAATGCAATGCCAGAATGGGGAAGGAGGAGAAAAATCAACTTGGAAAAGCTGTTCCAGCTTAGCGCCTCGCCATTGTCCCGGGCAACGCGATTTGTTGGCCTCCAAGCTTGGGGGTTCTCCCTGCTGCTATATTAAAAGGACAATGGCTCAGCGCCAAGCCAGTAGCAGTAGTATCCTTTGATGTTTGCTCGTCTTTACTGCACGAAATCCCCACATCACAGGGTGTGGTGCAAGTGCCACTAAATGTGCTTAATTATTTCATCTGCAAATTGCCCTCCGCGGCGTATACGTAATATTTTTTTTTTCTGGTACTAAAATCACGCATGCATCGCATTTTAATTGCCAAGCCAAAAATTGTATTAATTATGCACTCGTCGCCGCTGATGCTAGTGCAACTTGGCGAACCCAAGTGCCACAAGTGGCCCCCAGGGCGTGCCCGCCCCCCCGCACTATCCCGGATGCGTCGCCCACACTCACTAAGTGGTTAATTAAAAGTTGAAACCGACCGAGTCCAGCAGAGTGAGTGGCCTGGCATTTAAGGAGAGCAGCAGCGGAGATATCGATTTTCTTTGCCATTGAAAATGGCTTGCTTTTAGTTTCTCATAATCCGGCAGCTGCCTTGTCCTGCTCCTCCTTACTCCGCTGCTGTTTCTTCTTTTTTACTGCCCGCCACTGGGGCGCATCAATTATTTAGTGGCGAAAGCAGTTCCTGGCCAGGCACGTAGTCGGTCGGGCAGTAAGTAGAGTTCCATTGAGGTTTGCTCTGTGCTTTCTTTTTTGGGTTGCATAATCGCAACCCTGGACGAAGTCATGGCCATAAGTTATATTTTTGGAGGGAAGTAACAGGGGCAGTAAGCTTGTGTGATTGGTATTAAGTATCGTAGGAGTTGGATTTTGGTAACCAGGATGCAGGCACGTACTTTCTTCCTAAAATGTGGAGGTATATAATTTAAATGGAGAGAATTTGGAGAATTTATCAACAAAGTTTATGCAAAATAATCATATTTTAGCCTAGGAATTAATTGTTACTAAATTATTCCTATTAGTTCCTTGAAAAAAACAGAGCTTTCTTAATTTATTTTAATTTATTTTCACTTGAATTTTAATATAATAACTAAGGGGAACTTTCGGAACCCAATGACACCCTTTTTCTCTTCAAGAATTAATAAAATAAAGTGCACAGTTTACTATAAAATATAAATTGTATAAATTTTAATGATGATTTCCCTCCCTTTAACCTTCAGATCCTTCACATGCACGTGGCCAGCATTGAGAAGTTGCCATTGAGCACCACAGGATCGCCGCTGCTTATACGTTGCAAGACCTTCTTGTCGGTGACATTCGTCATACCAAAGGACTCGGAGTGCCACGATGTGTACACCTCGCTCCTTAAGCTCTTCCAGCCGGGTAAGAGTTGAAGTCATCATCTGAGTGAAAGAAAATCATGCAAATAATGAAATCATTTCCCCGGGGGGGCAGTGTCCATCAACAAATTGTATTGCTTCAATTACCAACCGGCCAAGGATGATTTCCCCAAGAATGCCGGCTGGGACTTCTTCAAGCTTGAGGCCGAGTTCAAGCACATGCTGGTGCCCAACGAGAACTGGACACTGTGCTCGATGAACGAGAAGTACGAGCTGTGCGACACCTATCCGCGTCAGATCTATGTGCCCAAGGAGGCCACAACCTTGATGCTAATCAGCAGCTCGCGATTCCGTTCGAAGGGACGCCTGCCAGCACTCACGTATCTGCACAACAACAAGGTGAATATACATATTAAAACCTTAAGGTCTTAGAGTAACTTTAATGACTTTATCCTAACCATTAGGCCTCCATTTGCCGCTGCAGTCAGCCGCTATCCGGCTTCAGTGCCCGTTGTCTGGAGGATGAGCAAATGCTGGAGGCCATACGCAAGACAAATCCAAACACAGACTACATGTACGTGGTGGACACGAGGCCGCGGGTGAGTTCCTCTAGATGCTTAGCATATGTAAATAAATCAACTTACACTCGATTCGATTCTCGGTTCACAGATAAATGCTATGGCCAACAGAGCCGCCGGCAAGGGATACGAGAACGAGGCCTTCTACGAGAACATCAAGTTCCATTTCCTTGGCATCGAGAACATCCACGTGCAGCGCGCCAGTCTGCAGAAAGTGCTCGAGGCCTGCGAACAAAAGTCGCCGACAATGAGCGCCTTTCTGAATGCCCTCGAGTCATCCGGCTGGCTGAAGCACATACGCTCCATACTGGACACGTCGAGGTGAACGAACATATCTTCCATATCTTCCATACCTTCCTACATTTTCTCCTCTCCCTTCACAGCTTCATAGCCAACGCTGTGGACAAGGGAGTATCCGTGGTGGTCCACTGCTCCGATGGCTGGGATCGCACCGCCCAGGTGTGCTCGCTGGCCCAGCTCATGCTGAATCCTTACTACCGGACTATCAAGGGCTTCCAGGCGCTGATCGAGAAGGACTGGCTGGCCTTCGGGCACAAGTTCAGCGAGCGTTGCGGCCACATTCAGACGGATGCGCGGGAGGTCTCACCGATTTTCACCCAGTTCCTGGACTGCACCTGGCAGCTCATGTCGCAGCGCAGCGAGTCCTTCGAGTTTAACGAGCGCTTCCTGCTTATCCTGCACGATCACGTGCATTCGTGTCAGTTTGGCACCTTTGTGGGCAACTGCGAGAAGGATCGCCTGGACCTGAAGCTGGCCGAACGCACATTCTCCCTCTGGGGCTTCATGGCCAACCACCTGAACGAGTATATCAATCCGCTGTACAAGCCCAATGTGGATGATACCATCAAGGCCAACCTGGCGCCGCAGTGCATCAAGTACGAAGTATTCTTATTTTCCCTTGGACATGATTTAGACGTTGTTGTTTTTCTTGGCAAGATTCTGGAGAGGCATGTACAGCCGGTTTGAGAGCGGCATTCATCCGCGAGAGCCGCTGGGCGATCTGCTGCTCGATAGCAAGGAGCACTGCAATTCCTTGGAGGATCACGTGCAGCACCTGACCAAGCGCATAGCCAGCTTCAAGAACTACATCTCCAAGTCGGCCAAGAAGCTACAGGATGCCACGAGCACCACGGCGAAGGTAAGCAAGGAGCCCGCCAGCGCCGAGATCAATGATAACAAGTAAGTACTCCCCATTCCTAGATCGGAACATACTCATCATTCATTTGTGTTTTTTCACCAGATACAACTACGACAAGAAGCTTAGTGAGCTCTCGGCTGCCGACGATGATCATCCGCTGAAGGCCAGCAACATGTCCTTTGCCAACCTGTCGCTGAATGCCGAGCAGGCCAGTCCGCCCCAAACCTTGCCCGAGGAGATCAACTCTGTGGCTGTGGACTGGAAGCCCATGCGCAATGTCACCACCTGCTCCTGCTCCACGCCCTTTGATCAGTTCACGAAAAAGGTAACAATACCGAGACGTGTATTTACCAGTAATCCAGATCTCCTGTTCCCCCTACAGACACACTGCTGGCGCTGCGGGGACATCTTCTGCGAGCGTTGTATAGACAAGAATGTGGCCCTGCCAGGACACGACAGTGGCAAGGCGGTGCCCGTGTGCCGCGGCTGCTTCCGGCAAATGCAGATGCAAAAGCAGAGCCCGTAAGAACGGATAAAGTTATGGGGGAAGTGGAGGATTCAGTGTGATTGGAAATGGAAACTCTAAATTATTATTGTATTGTATGTATTTATTGTTGCATTTGTAGCCAGTAGCTGCTTATAGAAGCTCTCATTCAAGTTGTTGCAAATGGATATCCCTTCTCCGAGTAGACCGCTTCCAGGCAATAGTCCTAGTCTAAGTCGGGCACAAAACTGTATTTTGTTGTTAGAATTTAGAGCTACTCCCCGAAGCACACACACACACACACCCCTTAGCGAGAAAATAAGTACAATCAAGTGCAAATTGTGAATGTAAAATACATGTGAGGGCCAAGTACGAGAGAGGGAAGCGCTCTTTGTCAAGAGATTCTTTTCCAAAGATTTTCCGGAGCCAAGATGTACAGACACTGGGCGGCACCAACTAACTAATACACATATATTCCACTAGCATTAACCGCGAGACGCGACGACGAGGACACCCGCAACATTGTTTATCGATTTGATCAAAAGTGTAATAAAAATTATTTATTCAACAATTCTCCTCCAGCAGTTTAGTATCCAATGTCCGGCTTGATGCGAAGTATGACGGGGACACTGGTGCAGGGCAGGATGGCAACCTCGGTGACCACGGCGTTCACCAGCTCCGGTGGCGTTATATCGTAGTTGAGATTGAGTGGCATCAGCTTTCCCTTTGCCGCCCAATTGTTCAGCTGACACTTATCGCCGCGCACCAGCTGGTTGGGATCGCTCAGCTCGTTGTACACGATGGCGTCCGTCTGGAAGCGCTCACTGAACTTGTGCGTCTCACAGCAGACGAGCACGGGGACATTGTTGGCATTGGCCACCAGTGCCACCTGAGCCGTGCCCGTTCGTGCCATCACGTAGCCGTTGGCCAGCAAGGCATGGGCTCCCAGCAGCACCTTGGTGGCCTCTGGCATAACATAGCCCACCGCATTGATGAGAACATAGGTGCAAGGGATGCCGTAGGCATGCAGGCGGCGCAGCATCTCCTGGCCCTCGCAGCCGGGACGGGAATCGACGACAATGACGCGGAAGGAGACTTGTCGCCGCTTGGCCTCCTCGCAGATGAACTGAATAAGAGAGGAGCAGGCAAAGGTGAGCAAGACATCGCCATCGGTGATCTTCTCCTGGAGGAAGCCGCTAATCGCTTGGGCTGCCTTGCCTATCTGATTCTCGATGTAGGTGTCGATGAAGTGGTCAAGGAGTTCCTTTAGCTGGGGAAAGGATGTAGAACCAGAATCAATACGAATTCATAGCATGTTTCCCCGAAGAACTTACTTCTGTTTCGGGCGTATCCGCTGGCAGTTGGGTGAGCTGGTTCTTAAACTGCTTGTAGGCATTGGAGACGGACACGGCCAGGGGTCGGCACTTGTGCAGATGATCCACGTGATGCTTTACAGCTGCATCCAGGCTCCGTCCAAACTCCTTCTTCGGTGGCGTCTCAAAGTCATGGACCACTTGTCGCAACGCATGAAGGAAGGCAATGCATCGTGCATTTGAGCCAACAACCGTCCTCTTGGCGTATTGGACACCCAATCGAGCTATGCTCGGATGCACAAGTGGATCGTTGATGAACAGGCTGTCTCCCTTGGCGCAAACCAGGTGATTGAATAGCCTGACCCGGCACTCTCCCTGCGGAGTGCTGGCTGCTGAAGATTTGCTGGGCGAGCTACTTGTGGCTGCTTTGGCGGGAGACACGCTCTCTCGCTTGAGTTCCTTGCTGGGCGTGGCGGCAGCTGGCGCCTTTCCGCCACCCTGCGGTTTCTTGGCCTGTCCCTGGGCCTTGGCTGCACGCTGCGCTTCCTGGATGGCCCGTCGTTCAGCCTTTGTGAGTGCTGGTTTTTTCTGAGGGAAAGAAAGTCAATTAATATGAGGATCGATAGGATTGTAGAGGGAAATCCCACCTGATCTGCATCGTTGGATGTGGGAGGTTGTGCTTTACCAGCTTCTGAAGACTTTTCTGACACCTTTAGGTTCGATAACTGCTGGGTGGCGGGCTCTACCTTATCTCCCGTGCTTTTGCCAGCCTTTTTGGCTGCTTTCTTGGCCTCCCTTTCGGCCTTGATCTGCTCTCTGGTCTTTTCTCCCGTCGCCGGCGCTTCTTTGCCGTTTTCCACAGGCGCTGGCACTGTTTTTGGAGCCGCCGAATCCGCCTTCTTTTCTAATAGTTCCAGCTTCTCTTTGGCCGTGGTTGTGGTGGTCGTCGTCAGCTTGGTGGTTATGGTGGTTTGCTCCACTTCCGTGATGATTGTGGTGGCCGGGGTGGCAGGAGTAGCCGAGGTGGGGGTCTTCTGTTTCTTCGCCTGCTTGGCCAGCTTTTTGGCCTCCCGCTCGGCCATTACCTGCTCCCGTGTCTTCTCCGTGGCCGCTGCATCCGTTTTTCCACCCTTTTCGCCCGGCATTGCACTTGCAGAATCGGTGGCTGAGCTTTCGGTTTCCG
The DNA here is from genome assembly GCA_008042675.1 of Drosophila seguyi. Taxonomy (NCBI): domain Eukaryota; kingdom Metazoa; phylum Arthropoda; class Insecta; order Diptera; family Drosophilidae; genus Drosophila; species Drosophila seguyi. The sequence goes on along the minus strand of VNJU01010451.1, from coordinate 73,049 downwards.
GTGTGTTTAGATTGATATCTTCGTGGCGATTTCGTTTGTTGCGGGGTCGATTGCGTTGCCTTTGCTTCTTCTGCTTCGTCTTCGCGCCCTGGGCTTCAGTCTGCGGGGTGGGGTATGTGATTACTTGGGGTTTGTAAAAGCTTAAAGGTTCAGCAATCTAAGGAGAATATAACCAATTCGGCATGAAATCAGCAGCCATGCAAAATCAAAGTCTTAATTTCGCTACCCAGTAAAATCAAACAAAAGTTATTAGGGCTCAAGTGTGTTTTGCTAGATACCTGTGGCACCTGTTCGCTGGCTACAACCATTGCGAAAGCTTGAAAATAGAGAAAGGCTATTTTTTAATGGCAATAAGGACGCGTGAAAGGTAGCAGGCTGAAGCTTCAGTAGCAGCGTGGTTAGCTTCCAGGCGCAGCTTGCGGGGTATTTGATAGCTTGTCAAGATCTTAAAGCAATGCACAGTTTTATATTTGTTCACCCATTTACCTTTAAATTTGTGTGTTATATTTTCTAAGCGTCAAAAGTTTGCTCACGATGGCAAAAAGTCAAACAGCTGATATTGAGCTCAGTGGGACCAAAGACTCGGCCGATAGAATATACAAAAAGATATACAAATACTGCCAACGATAACTATTTCGATAGGCAAAACCATTTTTAGTGCTTGTTACCCCAAACAAGTTGGCATTCCCATAGCTGTCTTTTTGAGGTGCGTACGTTTGCTGCCGCTGCTGAAAATTACATAATTTTTGCATAAATTGAAAAATCTATCGTTCTGATTGCCGCAGCATCCAAATCTTCAACTACCATGGCCGACAAAGCTGCAACTGAGAAGCCCGCCGGGCGCCCCATGCGTTATCCGTACACGTTCTCGGCGAAGATCGCCCAGTTCCCCATCAAGCACTACGTGAAGAATCAGTGGATCTGGCGCTACTACTTCATTGCGGCTGTCGCCTGCGTTCCCGTGTTCTACAAGATCAGCAAATTGGGTGGGTTTCCTGCGGCATATCTACTTTTTAACATTGCGCTAAGCTTTATTTTGTCATCTTTCAGCCAACTCTGAGGGAAACAAGAAGGCATGGGCCGAGTCCCAGGCTAAGGAGCACGCCGAGCACCACTAAACGGCCCGTCACTTAGTTTTAATAGTTGCATCAACATTTCAGAGCTGTTTGTGTTTGGTTTAACGTGAAATCGGCGAATAAAATGAGTTGAAAACGGAAAATAAATGATTTTAATAATTTTTATGCAAATATAAAATGGCTTTAAGAAATTTCTTGGTGTGGTATTTTAATTGGACCGCAGAAATATACCGATAACCTATCGATGACTTGGTTCTGGGTCAACCTATCGCGGCGGTCACATCTCTAAGGGAAATGTTTTGGTGACCGGCTGCAGAAAAACGCGGATTAATGTTTTAGTTTTCTGTTTTTTTCTATTAAACCAGCGAACCCACCGGCACGACTATAAAATATCAGTTGCAATTGCCGAGTATAAAGGATATGCATTCGTATTCCCCTTTCCACACGATGTAACAGCCTTGGCGGCCCGCAATAACGCGACCACGTGAAATACGGCAGACATGGATCTGTCCGAGTTTCCAGACTTCGATTTGAACCACCTTCTGGGCGCCACGACGGCGCTGGAAGATGGCTTCCTGGCGCCCTACAAGCAGATTTCGGTGCCCAAGGTCAGCGCGCGGACCAGGGAGAAGCGCGGCCGGCTGGCCGAAAGAATTGCCCAGGGTGACGAGTTGATCCGGCAGGTGAAGCAGCTCCAGGTCCAGAACAAGCAGCTGGCGGACCTGCAGCGCACCGCCCAGGAGGTGACGGATCTGTTCCAGAAGGAGAAGCAGCAGCGGGTCGAGCTTCAGAAGGAATCCCAAAAGCTTGGCGAGCGGTGCGCGGAACTGGAAAGGGAGCTGGACGCCCAGGTCATTCAATGCGAGAATCTACAAGAGAACCTGGACACCCGGACTCTGCCCGCAGACGCCAAAGATGTGTTAAGCATCCTCCTGCAGCTGGAGCAGCGACTGGGTGACGATGCCGGTCTGATGCGTCGCGACCAGAACATTCTAAAGAAGCTGAAGGACCACTGCAAGACAGCCAACATCAGCTTGCCGACGCCAAAGAGTCCCAGTCCGCGGAACAAACGGCGGAGCCAAGCTTCGCAGACAGACGCGGAGCCTGTTCCGGAGAAGCCAACTCTGCGCACTGTGGCCGTGCAGGTGGAGAATCTTATACAGACCCGGGACCAGGGGACACAACACAAGAACACCACCACCACCAGGGGTACCTCGACGAGCTCGTTCATTAAGAAGCACGATGTGGGCACTAGCTTCCCCGAACCGAAGCCCCTGCCCAATGTGCGGCAGATTCTAGACGAAATGCTGTCCTGGCGAGATGAACCGCTGAGACCGCTTAGTCCCCTGTGTGATCTCCTCCCCGAAATGGAGGATATACCCGCCACCGTTAGTGTGGCCACCTGCACCACTCTTTGTAATATTCACCGGGAGATTGACTTCATGTCGGAGTTGCCGCCGCAAATCAAGGTGTCTGCTTCCCGGCCGCCCTCGCGAACCATGCTGGATAGCGTGAAGGAGGAGGCTCGGTCCTCCAGGGAGCTCGCCAAGGAGTTGCTCAACTTTCTACCTCAAAACCAAAGCTGCCTGGCCAATCTGCCGCCACAGGCCTTCGAGGAGCTGTGGCAGGTATTTGGCCAAATGGTGCTGGGACTGCTGCAGCGGCGCTCCAGTCCTCCCACTGTCAGCCAGGCGGACTTCACCAGCTGGCTGTACGAGCTCTATGAGGACACGCAGGGCCAGCCGGAGGAGACCGCCAGCCACGGTGCCAGCAAGAAAGGTAAAACCCTCAACAAAAACAAGTCAGCGAGTGGATTAATCCAGACCACGTTCCTTTTAGATTTCGCTGGCAGCACGGAGTGTATGGACGTTGGCACAGATCCTATCATTGTCTCGCCCAATATCAGCAACGGCGGAGATGTCACACCCATACATCTTCCACCGAAACCCAAAGACCGGAGGCACAAGTCCAAGAAGCGAAAAAAAGCTGCTTCCCTAATAAAACCCGTTGCCAAAAGGACGCGTCAGGAGTTGGAGCCTGCGGAGAGCAGCCAGGAATCGAAGAAATTAGAGCATGAACAAGAGCCAGAAACGGCGATCCAATTTTTAAGCACTTTGAATACTTTTAACATGGCCAACTGTGATAATCTCGATATGGAATTGGATGAGGAGGAAATGTATTTACTTCAGTTGACTTCCAAGCCAACAATGGAGGAAGAACAGGAGCAAGCCAAAGAGACTGGGTCTGCAAGCCAATTCCTACCCTTGCCTGAAGTCCAGGAAGAGAGTGAGACATCTTTAAAAGATGACAAGGAACTGGAAAAAACGAAGAATATTGAAAACCCAGAGAACTCTGATGATGAAACAGAAGGAAAGCCAGAGGCACCTGAATTTCCTCCAGGTTTAACAGATTTAACTCAACAGGAAGCAGATCTGTCCTTAAATAATTGTCTTCAACTGGAAAACAAGTCAAGGGAAAAGGAAGGCATTAATAGCTTAACAGATTCATCTCCAGAGGAAACAAATCATTTGGAACCCGACCTTAGCAGTGCTGGTATGGATCTGGATCAGCCAATAGAAAGGGCAAACATTACCAACTTAATAGATGTACCGCCAACAACTGGCAATGTTTCCGACAAAGAATCCAACCTGTGTAAAGAGCAGCTGCCCAATGATGACATTGCTTCCGATCTAAAGTCTTGCAAAAAGCTTTTAGTCGACCAGGAACAGCCTGCTTCTACACCAAACTCTCCACAAGAAGCGGAAAACTATTTTTACTCCAGCGATTCCGATTCCGAAGACAACATCTTACGGAACGTAAAAGGACGTTGCAGGAGCAAGTCCCATAAAAGCAAAGGGGATTCTATTGACTACCTTTTCGGAAGTGATTCGGAGTCCGAAGCAAGCGAAGAACAGCTTCCTAAAGAAGACACCGAGTTGGATCCAAAAGAATTGGAGAAAGAGGGAAATAAAAGTGAATCCGAATCTTGTAAGCAAGAGCTGCGTATGGAAGAAACCAAATTGAGTTCCATTGAATCGGAAGAAGAGTTTACCGGCAGTGAGTCCGATACCAGTAAACATAAAGTTTCTAAAGAAGACAGCGAATTGGATACAATAGAATCCGAGGAAGACTTTAACGAAAGTAATTCTAATTCCTGCAAGCAACAGGTTCTTAAGGAGAATATCAAATTCAGTCCCATTGCGTCGGAGGAAGAACTTAACGAAAGTGAGTCGGATTCCAGTGAGCATAAACATCATAAAGGAGACACTGAATTGGACGCCATAAGCTCCGAGGATTACCTAAGCGAAAGTGATTGTGAATCCCAAAAGCAACAACTTCTTAAGGAGGAAAGCCCCATTGCTTCGGAGGAAGAGTTTAACGAAAGTGAGTCCGATTCCAGTCCACGAGACACTGAATTGGACACCATAAGCTCCGAGGATTACCCAAGCGAAAGTGATTATGAATCCAGCAAGCAGCAGCTTCTTAAGGAAAAAATTAAATGCAGTCCCATTGCATTGGAGAATGAGCTGTTGTCTAGAAAAGAAACTGAATTGGAACCTATAGAATCAGAGGAAGAGATCAACGAACAGCCACTTGAATTAAATAGTTCAGATTTACCACTGGTTGTTGAGTTGAAACCCGTTGCCCAACCCAATTTAGTTCCTAGTCTTGCTACCCTTAACAAAGCCTCCAACTTGAATTCAGAGAAGAAAGAGAAGCTCCTTCACACTCAGCAATGGAGTCCCTCAGTAAGCTCCAGCGACGATTCCGAAGACGGTCACAAGCTGATCATTGATTTCGGAAAGTCTCCCAGCTTAGCGTCCGAAGATTCGCCGCCCTTAGCAACGTGCAAGCGAAGGAGAACTCTATCCGACTTCAAGAGTCCACCAACTCCAGGCGAAGGCCGTCTGACTCGCCAGAGAGCCAAAAAACTGCTACTAGAACAGAACTTCAGCACAGAGAGCAGAATACCGCTGGTAGAGCAAATCAAAAGGCAGTTAAAGCAAGCTCTTAACAAATCAGAGCCCCCAAAAAACGTCTGTAGTCCTGCTCCTGTAAAGTCAGAGGAAAAGAAAAGGGAAAATCCCAAAGTCCTGCAACCTGAACAGAGCTATAGATTCAACGAAGAGTCACCGGCTTCTCCCCGTTCCGAACCCATAGAAGAGTTGGTAGATTCCATTACCGAAATCCCGCTGGAGAGACCTGAGTGCCTGCAGTTCGATGGCCAAAGAAAGTCGATTATCCAGCATGTTATTGATCAGTACAAAGCCGATCCGAAACTCAGCCAACTGCGAAGGAAAACGCTGGGAAAGACACAGCCAAAACTATGCGCTTCCATAGGCAAATACCTGGAGGGAAGCTTGGAACTGGATGATCTGTCCCTCGAGGTGTACAAGCTGACCAAGGATGAGGCTGTGATCGTGAACGCCATGGTGGTTGTAGTCACCAAGATCGACCTCGAAGAGAATTGTCTTGAGCGCCTGCTCAGCGCTCTTAAGTACTTTGATTTCACGCAAAGATTGCTGGCTGAACTGGAGGAGCGCCTGTTCCGGAACACCAAGGAACGACCGCCCACAAAGTTGGCCATGAAGTACGTTAATCTCTACTTGGCGGCGGTCTCTCACAAGGCGGCTGTTACAAAAGACTACACGAATCCGGCGAGGTTGCTGCTGGCCAAGCTGCTGTATCACTACGACATTGACATGGCAGAGACGGTGTTGGCGGTCCTCCGGCAGTTTCCAACGGTGCTGCCCCACCGCGAGGAGCGCCAGTACGATCACTCGGATCCCCTGATCACAGTGATAAAGCATTTGCTTATGAGCCGGACCTACGACATGCAGGATACGGAAGGCGCCGAACGATTGCTGCTCTCCAAGCTGCGCTTCCAGTACCACTACCAGCCTTTCGAGCCCAACAAACAGCAGGTAGTGGAGAATCTGGTGGAAAAGTTGAAGGCGGGCCGCAGCCTGGAGCAGCTTGGCTATGCCTTTGCCCTTTTTTGCCGGCGCAGTCAGCATGTTAAGGCCGCCGATCTTTTGGTCACGGAGCACCTAATGCCGCTCGCCACCAGCTACTGTGATCTCGCCGCTGGCCAGGACGAGTCCTACGATGACCGACTCGTGGGGGTGCTGCAGTGCATCTCGATGGTTCTGAAGCCACTGCCCTTAGAAACGGATATATCCGCCTTTGTGGGACTCGTCAAGCGCTTGATTGTGGCCGTGCCACGACCAGGAGTCCAGCAGGCCGCTGTGCAGGCCTGCCTGCGCCTGCAACGCTTCGGTTTCCAGACGGTACGCGAAGCCCTGCAGAACTACAGGCCCGACTATCCGTTGGATCCCCTTACGCGGGCCATGCTGCGCTGCTTTGCGGAGCGTCGAAATCAGTACCACATCCTGGCGCCCAAAAGAGGGATTAGAAAGTAGGCGCTGTTCCGTTCCCTTGTATAATTTGCAACTATTTATTTATCAATGTAATTATATAGAATTTGAATTAAACTAAATGCCAACTGCGCGGATTTTTTACAAATTTAAACTTAAAACTAAAATACACACGTCGATTGCACTTGGGTTAAGACAGAGCCATGGGGATGCGGAAACATAGGAGAGCACAATACAAAAAATATACAAATTGGACAGAGAAGTATAGAAGCTAAAGTTAATCAGTGGACTGTACAAATAACATTGATCTAGCTTGGGGTTCGCCGCATTGCTCTTACAACTCGAGTCTAGTGTCAGCCGGAATCGCATCCATGCATGCAGGAGGTATAAGGTACTTGTTGTGATATCTGGCCAATCATTCCGACTTCATGTGCGGGGGCAGGGCTCCCAATTCCATTCGCCGTCGTAGAGAGCCATCAGTTCGTGCTAGATTAGTTTATTCAGCTGCAATGGAGGTATAGAGTTAAGTTTCGACGGGATAAGCTATTAATTGAGTTCATTTCCTACCAGCGATCGACGCTGATGCTCCTTTTCCAGGGCAACTTGGGCCTGCTGCGGCGAGAACTTCAGCACCGCCGATATCACCTTGACCAGGGTCTCGTTATTCGTGTTGCCCGTGAGATACTGCAAGTGAAACGAGTTCGATTTGAGTTCAAGTAGGGTTACAATATAGAAAGACTTCTCCTCTCTCTCACCTGGAACATGATGTTGCGCAAGTACTCGAACTCCGTGTTGGCCGGAACACTCTCGCTGTGCTGCATGGATACCTGCCCAAGAAATACAGACATCAACTAACATTCAATAAGCAGCCAGGAGAGCCTTCAACTCACCAGTGTTTCATCCAGTTGCCGCGACAGTTTCGCATTCTGCAGCTTGAGCCGCTCGTTGGACTGCTCGAGTATTAGGAAGTTTTCACACTTTTGCTCCAGGAACAGGTTACGATTCGTAACATCCTGCACCTCGTTCATAATCTCCTTAAGCTTGGCCTCCAGTTCGGCTTTCTCGCCGGCGGCAGGATCCTCCGGCTGCCGGTTTTTGGGCGCCATGCTGGCGAGGAGTTGCTGGGCCTGAATGCCAGCCCGCAGGGTTTCCAGCTCGTTGATACGCTCGGCCATCTGCTGGTTGTTTGCCTGCAGCTCCTCGATCTCCTGCTGCATATTGGACTCGGCTCCGTCGCTCTTCTGCTTCAGATCCTCCAGTTCCCGCTGCAGTCGCTCGTTAAGGCTGCGCAGGCCATCCGAGTCTGAGGTGGCAGCCGCCTGCTCCTTGAGTGTGGTCACCTCCCGGCTGAGGTCCTCAATGTTGGCCCTGAGGCTGGCCTGTTCTTCGTGGCTCTTAACCAGTTCGGTCTGTTTCTCCTGAAGCTGGTGCTGCGTCTGCAGGAGATCCTTTTGGACCGCATCGCTCTGCTCGGTGACAAAGCTGGCGTGCTCCTTCTGGCGAGTCAGCTCCACAGCCTGTTCCTCAATGGCTCGTTTCAGTTCCACGGCTTCGGCCTTGGCGGCCGCACTCTGGGTTTCCTTCTCGGCCACTTGGACGGCATGCTGCTCGGCCTTCTCCTGCAGGACATAGAGCTCGCACTGCAGGGACTTGAGCTTCTCCTTGACCTCGGCACCCTCGGCTAGCTCTTGCTCCAACTGTTTGGTGTGCTTGTTCAGATACTCGTTCTCCACCTGAAGCTCCTCGAATTTGGCCAGCTTTTGGGTATTGTCCACCTTTTCCTCCAGCTCGCGGTCCCTCAGGGCCAGCTTTTCCTGCAGCTCGACCACCTGTCGATTCTTTTGCGCTATCGACTCCTTGACCTGCTCCTTGTCCTGGCTCTGCCTGCTCTTCAGCTGCTCCATTTCCAGCTGGAGGGCGTCGTTGGCTTCGTGGAGACGCTCCACATCCGCATTGGCGGCACTCCAGCGCGCCTCCAATGTTTCGATCTGCGTGGCGTAGGATGCACTGGCAGCCTGAATCTTCTCCTGGACGCCCTGCTCCGCCTGCCGCTGCGAGTCTGCCAATTGCTCGCGAAGATTGCTAATCGTGGCCTGCAGCTCAGACTCACGGGCCGAGTTCCGGGTCTCCAGCTCGGAGCAGCGCTCGGCCTGGTCCCGCAGCTGCTGCTCCTGTTCTCGCTGGCGCTCCCTCAGCTCCAGCAACTGCTGCTGCTGCTCCTCCAGGTCCCTCTCCAGGGTCGCCTTGGTCTGCTGCAGCTCCTCGCTGGCCACCTGCAGGCAGTCGAGTGTGTCCTTGGTCAACAGCTTGTCCTTTTCGTAGGCATCGCACTTGTCCTGCAGCGTGCGATGGTCATGATCCATCAGCTCCTGGGCATTTTGCAGCTTCGAGTGTTCATCGAGGACCTGTTGCAACTTTACTTGAATCTTGCCCATCTCGTCCTGCTTCGCCTGCAGCTGGGACTGTAGGTGATTCGCCTGTTCCTCCAGCAAGCAATTCCTCTCGCCCAGCTTGGTGTTTTCGCTTTGAATCTCCTCGAGTTTAGCGGACGTGCGTTCGTCCTGGGCACTACTGTCCACTTGCTGCTGCTGCAATGACTCGATGCGGGACTCCAGCTTGCGCTTCTCCCGCTCCAGTTCGCCGTGGGAGTCCTGGACTTGCTGCATTTGCGTCTGCATGGTGGTGATCTCCTCCAGTATTCCAGTGACGCGTGCCTGCAGCTCCTCCTTCTCGCTCTCCACCTGACGCGCGTGATTCTGGCGTTCAGTCAAGTCCCTTTGAAGCTGCTCCAAGCGGACGGCTTGGTCGTTGGACTTGGTCTGGTGCTGGTCGTGCTGCTTCTTCATCTTGTTTAACTTGTTGCCACTTGCCTTCAGTTCCTTTTCCTTGGCCAGGAGGCTCGCCTGACTGGTGGCCAGATCCTGGCTGAGTGTCTCCAGCTGGGCCTTCAGGGCCGCCACAGTTTCGCTCTCCGAATTGGCATGCTGATCCTGAAGAATCTGAATCTCACGCTGCAGTTGCTCCAGCCTAAGTCGGTGTTGTTCCTCCAGGGCGGTCTTCTCGGAGCTCAGAGCGGCCAAAGTTTCACGTTCCATCTCCAGGCTCTTCTCCAGTTCGAGGGTGCGTTCTTCCCGTTGCGCCTTCAGGGCGGCCAGCTCTTCTCTGGCCACCCCAAGCTGGCTTTCCCAGTCGTTTTGCTGATGCCGCTGGACAATTTCCAGCAACTGATCGTTCTGCAGTCGCAAATCCTGCAGGCTCTGTTCGCTGTCGGTTTTGAGGGAACTCAGCTGTTGCTCCATGGCGGCAGCCTGCTCCTCTTTGCTGGAGAGAGCGGCCTTGAGGGCATTTAGGCTGAGTTCCGTGGACAAGAGTTTTTCCTCAGCCTCTTCCTTGGCTGCCTGTAGTTTCTGTAGCTGCTCCTGGGCGTCGCTGGTTTGTGACTCGCGATCTTGGATGTTCTGCCGCAATTTCTCCAAGTTCTTTTCGTTTTCCGCGGAGAGCGCTTTGAGGTTCTCTTGCAGTTTGGCCAGCTCTTCTCCTTGGGATTTGTGCTGGCTTCGGAGTGAGTTAAGCAGCTCCTCTGTGACCGATAGCTTTGATTCAGCCTCCTCCTTGGCGGCTTGCAGTTTCTTTTGGTTTTCCTGGGCCCGGCTGCCTTGAGACTCGCTCTCTTCACTTGTTTGGCGAAGTTTAGCCAAGCTTTGTTCGTTTTCTGCCCTTAAAGTAGCAAGCTCTTCTGCAAGCTTCTTAAGTTGTGCCTCCTTGTCGGCCTGTTCGTTTCGCAGAGATTCGAGAAGTTCGTCCTTGGCAAGCAGACGCGCATCAGCTGCTTCCTTGTCCAATTGGAGCTGCTTTAGTAGCTCACTGGAGTCGCTGCTTTCCTGGTTCTGTTTTTGAAGAGCTTTCAGCTTCTGATCGCTTTCCGCCTTAATTGTTTCGAGTTGCTTTTCGAGAGCGGCCACCTGTTGCTCCTTGGCAGCAAAGTTGCCCTTCAGAGTGCTCAGCAGATGCTCGGTGGCGATGAGCTTGGCATCTACTTCCTGTTTGGCAGTCTGCAGCTTCTTGAACTGTTCCTTGGCGTCGTTGGTGTGCGATTCCCGCTGCGACTCCAGTTGTTTCAGCTTCTCCTGCAGTTGGCGGACCTCGGTGTCCTTGTGCTCCAGCTCCGTGTGTATGGCCTGCTTGGTCTGGGCCAGGAGTAGGACATTCTCCTCCTCTTGTTTGCGCAAGGCTTCGTATTTCTCAGTCACCTCCCGGAGTTGAGACTCGCGCTCTTTGAGTAATTGCTGCAAGCGGGACAGATCCTCGGCGGGACCGCCGTTTGTAGCAGCAGGTGGGGCTGACTTGCTGCCCGCCGACTCATCCAGATCAATTAGCTTCTCCGAGTCCTGCGACTGACCGCTGCGCTCTAAGGCCGCCGCCACGTTGTCCGGATTCTCGCCCAGCAGCTTCAGTTTGGTCTGATACGCCTGCATTTTGCAGCTCATATCGTCCATCTCAATGCGTAGGGCCTCCTCCAAGTGGGCCTTGGCCTGCTGCTCCAGGGTGCACTGTTCCCGCAGCTCGCTGATTCGTCGCAGCGCCTTGTCCTGCGTCTCCACCAGAACCGACTGGAAAAAATCGGAGAATTAAATGAGGCCCGTAGAAGGTGCTATTTCAGATGTGGATATACCCTGGCCTTGGAGCTGTCACGCTCCAAATCCTTGTACTTTTTCGCCAGATCCGTGTAGCGACAGCGGTACTTGTGGTAGCGATCCAGCGACTTCTTGTAGGCATCGTACAGCTGGTCCTTGGTGATCACGTCCAGGCGGGCCGTCGAAGCCGAGTCGTCGAACTCGCTGCTGGTCTCATCCAGATCGGATTGCAGGTGATACACCTGACCAAAAACAACATTATAGCTTAAGGATGCCAGCAAAGATCTTAAGTACTTACCGCTGGTGCATCATAGGATGGAAGGCGGAAGGACACATCGCTGGCCATAGACGAGTTGGACAGCTTGCGTGTCCTTGGCGTGGCCCCGCCACCCAAGCCCACTCCGTTGAGGGACTGCGTGGAGGAGCGTCCCCGCAGTGAGGATGCACTGGTGGCCGGCAGTTTCTGAATGCGATAAGGCGAGTTCTGAGGCGTGTCTGCAAGATAAAAGCCCGATAAGAAATCAACACTGAGTCACCGGGAAAGCGCGAGGGAAATAAATGGCCTTACCTTCCTCCGTGATGCTGAAAAAGTTCTCATTGTTGCTGCTGGTGTTCGTCTCCGAAGTTGGTGTTGTGCTCGACGATGAGCTCACGGCGGCCTAGAAAGATTGCCGAATTATTAGTGTGTATTTGCGACAGCTGGCTTGTTCCCTGGGGTTTTTTCTCAATATGGGTCACAGTTGCACCTATTTCAATCATTTTCCCAGCTCCACACACACTCACATACCACGATTTGCGTATGTTTTCGTTAATTTGCATTTTTACACACCACCCCTCCCACCCAAAAACTGCAATACCTGTGCAGCATTCGCAAATTGCTGGAATTTGGACGGCGACGCCTTCACCTCCTCGATCAGCTTGTTCTTCAGGTTAGCAAACATGGCGAGGCACTGTGTCTGCTTGTTTTAATTGGCCTGCTCTGCCTTGTTCAACAACAACTTAATTTTTAATTAAAAAACATTGAAAATACGTGTCTGCAGGGCAGTGTGACCGCAACTTTATAAACTTGAAAAGCCCAAACAATGAAATGATAAAAATCAACAAGTCAAGCAGGCCACACTGCTTTACAGCATGAACACAAATACAATTGGGCACACTGGCCTTTAATACAAAGGGTTTATCGGCAGGTGGCGCCACATTTCCCTTAGAATAACCTAAATTCGTTAAATTCAAATATTCTGTTAATAAAAATAGAAAGATAATAAAAGTTCGACAGCCCTTCTTTTTTATGATGTAGAAAGTCTTCGAAATATGCATTTTAGATTAATTTTTTAGAATTGGTATTATAATAAACGTGTAAACATCACAGACCACAAAAAATCTGAATGAAAGCTGAACAAGTTTGCTAATTAAGGCATGATTTAGCATTTTTATGATCATCGGCTTGTGTTTGGGGAATTTATCTGTCTTGGAGATGCGCAAGCTATTACTAGTTTTGTGTCAAAAATAAAGTTATCTGTCAAATTTAAGTGTCTTCGAATTTATGTTCTGAGTGAGATTAATTTGTAGTTTCAAATAGAAACTGTTTTAAGAGTCGGATTATTCTTAAAAATAAAGTTTCATATATAAAATTAATGTTTTTACTTCATTCCCGACATCTGGGCGTGTCTACACTCGGTAACCTGTTAACCTGTTGTAGCACGCGCCACCGATGTGCTTCCGAGCTAAACCAACCCATCAAGCGAGATTTATGTTCAATTAAAGCCTTTAAAATATTGTTTTATTCATGTGATTTTTCGAATACAATGAACATTTCCTCTTTGAGTTATTTTTAATCGAGCGGGGAACATGTTGTAGTGTGCACATTGGGAAAAAGTATTACAAATAGAGCGTGAAATGCAATTAAGTAAATGTCTCGAGTAAACACACTGCTGCTACCGGGTGGCCAGCAGCTCACTTGTGCAGGTTGTTGAGGAACTCCTTGTGGCGCTGAATGGCCTCCTCGTGCTCCTTGATCTGCTGGTGGTGGAACTCAGCCTGGTGAATCTGGTCGTTCTTCAGGCGATCCAGCTGCTCCCTTTGCTGCAATAAACAAAAAAAATCCCGATAAGCGCAGTTCGTGAAGGAGAAAAATTACATTTTAGAAATTAAGTTCGAGTCGTAAAAAACTAATTACGGGTTAGCTAAGCCCGGCCCCCCCTCGAAGCAACTCATCAATAATGGACGCTAATTAACAGCCATCAGTCAGCCATATAAAGAGGCTTCAACTTGAGCCGCTCCAGACCGCAAACACATCACCCAACGCCATCGCCATTGCCCCCTTTGTCAACGTCCAAGAGACAATATTTGGTTAACAATTTTTAGCACGAACTTGTCTTGGCCACCAAAAACCCGGCAGCATATCAGCGAAACACTGGCTGTAAGTGGGGGTAAAAAAGGCCGGGGGAAAACCAGCAGCAGCAACCTGCCAATGAACCTGAATCAGCATCTACTATACCTACAAGCGGCGTCTGTTGTTTCCGTTCTGCCCGCTCACGGCTCATCTTCGCTGCCTTGCCCTGCCCAAAGCCTGTTTTTTTTCAGTCGATAGTTGGCTTCTGACGACGAAGAAAGTGCTGGCAGCAGATCGGGGTCACCGTATATTAATATTGCGCATTTCAGGCCGCATCTGGCCAAATATCAATATCTCGTGGAATACTAATCCCGCAAACACTCTTCTTAATTGTCAGTCAACAGCTAGACAAAAGCCCCACCGCGAGTCACTCTCTTCAATCAGCGCCGCCAGCCTCCCGTCTCTCTTTGGTTATCAGCCAAAGTCGCGCTCAGGTTGATAAGCAGCCGCTCGTAGTTGGACCGGAACATTTCCTCTCCGACCCTACAGCGGAATGGAGCATCTCCGGATATTGCTGTTCACCATCTCACTGGCCCTTGTGCAGGGCTATGGAGGTGGCATACCAGGCACGGGAGGATCCCGGCCTGTGCGCACCGTTGAGACCCTGACGCAGTGGCGCCAGCTGGAGTTTGGCTTTCCCACAGTCCAGGATCGTGAGAATGCCCAGGCAGCTGGAAACTTGGTGCCGGAGAACGGCACGCCCATCGATGTGCAGGCTCAGTACCAGAAGAATGGACAGATTAGGGTCTTCACCACCATACCACGTTTTGCCACTGGCATTCCCTACACCCTGGCCATAGTTACCGAGACGCAGGCCAGGAATGGCCCGTTGCTGCAGCCATATCCCAGCTACTCCTGGCACAATGCCAACGGCGAGGACTGCGACAAGATCACCTCCGCCTTTCGCGTGGCCGTATGTGAAAGTTAAATTGGTTTTAAAATGTGTCATCCTCAAGATTCCATCATCTGCAGATCACGGAATGCAACCAGATGTGGGTCATCGATTCGGGTATCATTGGCACCACCCAGCACTGTCCGCCGCAGCTGCTGCAGTTCGATCTCAGCACCGATCGGCTGCTGCATCGGTATCGCATCCCGAACAACACCTACATTCCCAGTGGCTCGCTCTTGATCACCCCAAATGTCCTGGTCCAGGATCCGCCACCCAGGGGCAGCTGCAGTCGCACCATGATCTACGTGGCCGATGTGAGCTACCACGGTCTGGTGGTGTATGATCACCAGGCGCAGACTTCGTGGCGTGCCGAAAACCGCTTCATGTACCCAGATCCCGACTACGGCCAACACACCATTGCTGGGACGAGCTTCATCCTGATGGACGGCATGTTTGCTTTGAACAACGACAAGCGCAATCTGTACTTTCATCCGCTGGCCAGCGTCAGTGAGTACTCCGTGCCACTTAGTGCCCTAAACAGGCAGGAAAATTGGGCCAATGGTCCGGAAGCGGTGCCGGAGCAGTTCACGCTTTTGGGCAGAAGGAAGAGCGAGTGCGCTGCCTCCGCCATCGATAGTCGGAACAATGTCTACTGTGTCACCTTCAATCCCATCAAGCTATTCGTGTGGAATGTGAATACGCCATACGCCTCGCGCAGCTTTGGCACCCTGCCAGCCAAGTCGGATGAGCTGCAGTTCGTCAGCGGCATGAAAATAGTCCGGAATGCCAGCGGACAGGAGGAACTTTGGCTCCTCTCCAACCGGTATCAGGTGAGTTGCGACTTGAGAAGGTTTTCCAAGTACTGGATGCTATGATTATCCTTTTTTCTTGCAGAAAATCGCCGCTGGCACTTTGAAATCCGACGAGGTTAACTTCCGCATTCTGCGACGCAAGCTGGACGATGTCCAGGGCGGTGTTTTCTTTGCCAATGACGATGACCTAACCAATCGTCTGGTGTTTAACTAAGTAATTAACTAAGCCGTCTAAACTAATGACTAATCTTTGTAAATATTAAATCAGTTGTTGGTTTTATTCGGGGGGGAACTCTATCTGTAAAAGTTAAATGTTTTCTGAGAGATTTAAAAAGCTTTCAGTTACCAAAATATATCTCTTCCTACAACCAAGTCAGCCCCGGTCTATGCACAATTCGGAAACAGGAACCACACTTCACAGCCACTTGTTTTCGTTCAAACTCTTGCATCATTTTCGAGCTTTACTGTACGACGTGCCCAATTACGAGCCGAATCTCTCTTGCGGCACCGGGCAGAGTTCAGGGTCACTGTTATCGCCAGATTATTGGGCAACACACGTCCGTCCGTCCGTCCACAGGGAACTCAGAAATATGAGAAGCTCCAGATTAGACCCTCTCTCCGCCGCCGACCTTAACCGTTTGGAGGCTTTCCAAACAGGCGCAGGCGGCGGCTATTAGTTACCATCACCAACAACAAGGTCTGGAACTGGATTGGGAGCGGATAATTGATAACAATTAATGGGGCGATGAACCATTGATTGGACCAATTGGGCGGCGTGCATAATTAGCTAACGCCGGAGACTTGTTTTCGCGGTGGTGTCCACAAAGTAAGCTCAACGAGAATTCCAGTGCACACACACCCGGACGGTGTGTGTGCAATTTGAGAAACCAGTTACAAAAGCTGACCCGCTTAGCCTGCCGGATTAGAAAGACATGGGCCAGCTGCAAGTGGCGCATGCTCAGTATCCGTTTGGACGCTAAGTGGAGCAGACCGTGCGAAAGTGAAAGGATTACAGCATGCAGAGTGTCTTGGGAGCCTGTCTTGGCTGCTGCCTATGGCTGCTGGCATCCGTAGAGGCCTTGGAGAGTGTTTTTGGCGCATTTAACCTGGAGTTGGAGTTCCCTTCGCCGCAGGAAAGGGAGCGTGCACTGAGGGAGGGCCTGTACGACCCGGGAAGCGTCATACCCGTGGATGTGGATGTGTACTACAAGCGTGAGACTCTCTCGAACTGTTCTCTCCGGCGAGTTCCCCTTCACTTGCATCTAATTTCCAGATGGCGATGCCACGCCCTCCATCTTTGTGACCATTCCTCGCTTCGCCAAGGGCGTTCCCTACTCGCTGGCCTATGTGACCAACGAGATGCGTCCGAATGGAACCCTCCTTCAGGCCTATCCCAGCTACGAGTGGCACAAGACCCATGGTGCTGACTGCAATGGTCTGACCTCCGTCTACAGGACTCAGATAGACGAGTGCGGCCGGATGTGGATCCTGGACAGCGGCGAGATCGATTTCATTCAGCTCTGCCCGCCGCAGCTGTATGCCATCGACTTGGAGAACGGCAAGATCGTGCACCAGTACAAGATGCCGAAGCGACTGTACAAGGAGGGCGTTAGCCGCTTTGTCACGCCCACCGTGGACCTGCATCCCGAGAATTGCGACGTATCTCATGTGTACATGGCGGACTCCATTGGAGACGGTATCGTGGTGTACGACGTGGCCGCTCAGCAGTCGTGGCGGATTGAGAACAAGTTCACATATCCACATCCAGACTTTGGCACCTTCACCATAGCCGGCGAGAGCTTCCAGCTGTGGGACGGAACGGTATCCACCACGCTCACCCCCCATGGCCTTGGCGGCCGTCGCATGCTGTACTTCCACTCACTGTCCAGCGAATGGCAGATGGGCATACCCCTGGATGTGGTCAACAATGGCAGCAATTGGAAGCTGAACGACATCGGCGCCGCCTTGGATCAGTTCCAGCTGCTGGGCAAGCGGGGAAGTCAGTGTGTGGGCACGGCCATGAGTGAGACGGGTTTCCTGCTCTGCGGCTTGGTCAAGCCGTCGAGTATCTTGGCCTGGAACATTCGCGAGCCCTACAGGCATCAGAATCTGGTAATGTTGGTGGAGGATGAAGAGCGGCTGCAGTTTACCAGCGGCCTAAAGATCGTGCGGAACCACGAGGGCAAGGAGGAGCTGTGGGCGCTGTCCAACAGGCTGCAGAAAGCCTTCGGAGCGGGATTAAACTACAAAGAAGTCAACTTTCGCATTCTGAAGTGCGGTGTTCAGGAGTTGCTCAGCGGCAGGCCGTGCTTTTGACTTGAAATCTAACCAATAAAGCTCGTATATGAGAGAAAAGTTCGCCTTTGGTTGTCACTCACCTTCTTGTAGAAGTACTCCTCCTCACGGGCAGCCTCCAGCTTGCCGAAAGCACCGCCGGCTTCGCGGATGGAGCCACCGCCGCCACCACCCTTGCCGGCGCCACTGCCCAGGTCGCCCACCTGGCTGTTGCTCATCTTGGCCAGCCTGCGGAGGAAAAAAGAGAAAGCAAGTCTTGTACAATCTTTTTTTCAGTCTCGGGTTACGCAACAAAGAAGTCAGCATAGAATCCACACCCGGCACACACACACAAGCGCACTGGGGGCTGGCGAAAGCGATTTGGATCGGATCGAAATTGTTTATCTTATCGCAAATTGAGGAAATGTGGCATACATAACACTCCTTGTAATTGGGGGATGGGTATTTTCTTTCTTTCGAGTCTCCAATTAGCAGGTTAGCTTGAATATGAGCTTTAATTATATATATGGAAAACTCACTGGACTCCAGCGGGGTACAGGCGGCCTGCGCTACGACGAACCACGAACATTCTGCTTGCTTTTTAAGTAGTAACAACTGCAAGGAAAGAAAACAAGCAATAGTAGTTTAATAATCACATTGAATTGCAATAACTGTAAGCGGCAGCCATAAAAATAAACCGGGTGAAGGTGCATTCAACTTTGCAAAAGGCAAAGGCGCAATTATTTTTGTCACCCAATGCCAAGGCAAAAATTGCGTCTTTGTTTGTTGTTTGCTTTAAATATACCAAGTAAGCACAATATATGAGATGTATCCAGGGAATGCTTGCTTTGCTTATATGTTTAAATGCCGGGAAATTGCGGCGCAGCTTTACTCACTTTTCTTCAAACGACGAAAGTTAATGCAGTATGACCGCGCTTTGGCACCTCAAAATACATCGAATTTGACTTTTTCGATACATTTTATCGCCACTGCGATAGTATCGCCTGTAATCGAGTAGAGTCTGGCAGAAAAAGTGCGAGTGTAACCTGGTCACACTTCCGGCACACTTGACGCCAACTCGGTTCTTTTCTGAAAATAAATAAAAGCTATTCAGTAATTAAACCTATTAAAGCATTATTATTAGACTGTAAACATGGCCGACATAGACGACGGTTCCGAGCTGTTGTTTTTCGACACCTTCTCCCACGAGGAAGTGACGGTGAGTGCCCGCAGCCGCAGTTCTTCCGTTCTCATCCATTCTCTCTCGTTTCGTAGGACATCAACTTGGATTTGGTGCAGTTCCCCAAGCCGGTCTTCATCACACAGGTGCGGATCATCCCGCTGGGGGCCCGTGTGCAGGCGGACTTCCCCGGCGGCGTTCGCCTGGGGGCCACCAATCCCTCCAAGTTTGACCTGGAGTTCTTTGTGAACGATTTGGGAATGCCGGGTGCCTCGGCTTTCGAGAATCTCGGCCTTTTGCGGTACAATCAGAACGATTGCATACACCTGGACTGCTCGCAGGAAAAGATACCCACGGATGGACTGGTGCTGCGCGGCTGGTACAGCACCATTACCTTGGCGGTCTATGGAATCCTCACCAATTCAGTGACGGAGCCCATTGCCAGTCCCACGATGCCCTGCGAACCTGTTGGTGCGGAAATATGCAACCTGAGTGGCGAAGTTTTATTGCAGGAGGATGTGCTCAAAGATGAGTGGCAGGAGCCCATGCAGGCAGAGATTCTGACGGCGCACAAGGGAAACGTAAGCGACTATGATCCGGAAGAGATGGAGTATGCTCTGACGCGGGAACACTACCATCAACAGCAGCAAGCTGAGGAGCAGGAGCAGAGGGAAATGCGCCGCCTGCGTCGCTCCACGCATTCCACAGACCAATCGCCGCCTCCGCCGCCAAGAAGATCGCACACGCACTCTGAAAGCAACGACAGGGAGTACATCAGGCAGTAAGGCAGTGTAATTAGTTGTATATTTAAAGGTATTAACGACGGACTCCTTTTTCAGTTCCCGCGACAAGGGCTCCAGAGATTGGTCGCGCTCTCCGGAATACTCCAGCCATCGGTCGCGTCGTAAGCGCTCTGAGCGATCCCGCTCCGATGTGGACGAGCACAAGTGGCCCAGAACGCCGCCGGCATCGATAGATTCGCCGACAAGACCACGTTCGCCCGATACTATGGACTATGATGACGATGACTCGCGCTCCCACTATAAAATGCAGTCCTCGCATTACAGACACTCTTCGGAGTCCCTGCATCGCGGCGAAAGGGATCGGGACGATGAGGAGCGCTCCTGCACGCCGCAGGAACAGTTCGAACCCATTCTTAGCGATGATGAAATCATTGGCGACGAGGAAGAGGACGATGGCGAGGATGCGGCAGCCATTGCCGAGTACGAAAGGGAACTGGACTTGGCAGCGGCCTCAGCTCCGCCAGCAATCGATGCTTTCGAGCCCTGGCAGAAGCCCCTGCTGTTCTATGAAGGCGACCTGTCCGCGCACTTTAGCAAGGAGCTGGAAACCCTGAGACTGCTCTTCAAAAAGCTCGCCCTGCAGACTCGTTGCGACAATGTGGCTGCCTACGGCGAGGAGCACGGCGCTAGCGTGGACGAAAGGGAGCAGTTTGTGTACTTGGGCGAGCAGCTTAATAACCAGTTGGCCTACTTGGCGCAGCACTTTAAGCGGCGAAACTTTGTCCTGCAGCAGTTCTTTAGGAACGATGATACTCATATTCGCCAGGCGGCAAATGTCCTGCAGATTGCGCTGAGCTTCCAGGCAGCCTGCATGCAGCCGCAGCCCGCCTTCAAGATTCGTCACATTAAGCTGGGCGCCCGAATGGCCGAGCTTTTGGGCAGCAGCGAGGATCTCTTCCAGCATCTGCTTAAGGAGCACAAGTTTGATCCCTTTGATGCGGTATTCCGACTGTACAACGAACCCTACATGGCACTGTCCATTAAGTTGCAACTCCTGAAAGCCATTTACGCCTTGCTGGACTCCCGAATGGGCATCAAGCATTTCCTAGCGTCCAAAAACAATGGCTACCAGGTGATCATGGAGTCTCTCAAGGCTGCCAAGCTAACCAGGACCAAGTACGCTCTGCAGGCCATCATCAAGAAGCTGCATCTGTGGGAGGGCTTGGAAAGCATCAAGACCTGGTGTCGGCGCCTCTTTGTGGACCAGAATTCTGCCAAGGAAGATGACCAGGAGTCCACGGAGGAGCCCACGCATCTGCAGATTTGCCAGCAGATCGAGTTCGCCTTTGAGATGCTCATGGATGCCCTGACTACCAGCCAGTTAAGCTACCAGCAGCCGCGCCGCTTTCTCCCCGTGTCGAAGAAGTTCGAGGTGGTCACCGATCCCACGGCCCAACGTAGCTTTGGCAATGCCCTCCAGTCATATTTGGGGCAGCACAGCTTGGCGGAATGCCTGCTGCTGATGCTGGGCCATTGCAAGGAGCTGCCCGCCAAGACTTACCTGTGCATGCTGGACCTGATGCACACTCTGCTCCGCTCGCATGTGGGCATCGATTACTTTGTGGATGATGCCTTCGAAGTTACTCAGACGATTGTGGCCATATTGCTGGGCCTGGAGGATGTGCCGAGGTTGCCTAAGATGGAGGAGGCGAAGGTGGAGAAGCCCGAGGAGGAGGAGAAGCTGGTGACAGACGCTGCGGAGGGAGAAAGTATAGAGAAACCGAGTGAAACCGTCGAGGAAGCAGAGATCAAACCACCTGCTGTTGCTACTCCTCCAACTCCCACTCCTCCAACTCCCACTCCTCCAACTCCCACTCCCACTCCTACTCCCACTGCTACACCAGCTCCTACACCAGCTTTTCAACCTCTGAGACCCCGACCCATCCTCCGGCCCGTACTGCCACGCCTTGCCAGACTGGGCATTGAGATGTCGTACAAGGTGCAGACACGCTACCACCTAGACGCAATTGTTTACGCAGCCGCGGCACCGGAGTACGATGCCGTCAAGATCGCCACTCACATGCACGCCATTTACTCGCAGACCTGCGATCCCGCTGGACGCCAGCACACCGTGGAGGTACTCGGCCTGAACAACAATCTGAAGATCTTTATGGACCTGATCAAGAGGGAGCAACGCCTGCAGACGCAGCGTCAGCTGAGCTCTCCGGGCATGAAGTACAAGAGTCCCGTGCTGAGCTACGCCGTGGATATGGTGGATGCTTGTGTCCGATACTGCGAGCAGTTGGATTACCTCATCGAACACGGGGCGGTTATCCTGGAGCTGGCCAAGAACCACGAAACCTTCGAGCCATCGGTGTCGGCGGTGCTGCAGGAGATGTACGTTTACATGAAGCCATTGGAAGCCATTAATGTCTTTGTCTACGACGATATCATGCCCCTGGTGGAGGTGATCGGTCGATCTCTGGATTACCTAACAACATTCCCGGGAGATTTGATAATGGCCTTGAGGATCCTGCGTTATCTCTGCATCAGCAAGCCGATCACAGGCCAGAAGGCGCCTGCAGTGACCGAAGAGCTAAAGCATCGGTTCGTGGCCCTGCAACTGTACGCGGCGGATGGTGTCCAGCTCTGCATCCAGATTATGGAACGCTTGTGCGCCTATTTCGAGCAGCCGGGAGCCCACGCTCCGGCCTTGATGACCATTCAGGGAGTGCACTGCTGCCAAATCATGTTGCCGACGCTGCAGATCCTCAGGGAACTGCTCACCTATGCGATTTTATGTCGGGATGGCACATACAAGGACCTCACCGCCATCGATCACATCGTGAAGGTATACTATCTGCTGTACTACTATCCCACCCGCTGCCAGGCGGGCGTTGAGGTGGAGCAGTGCAAGATGGAGGTGGTCCAGACCCTGCTCGCCTATACGCAACCCAACGAACAGGACGAGGAGTCGCTGCACAAGTCGCTGTGGACGCTGATGATCAGGGAGGTGCTGAAGAACATCGATGGACCCGCACACTTCATTCCAGGTGAGCGGGAAGAGAGGAATACATTCCAGAGTCTTTGGGAATCTATAAAAATTATATTTCCTTGCAGGACTAAAGCTTCTGGCGGAACTGCTGCCTTTGCCGCTGCCCATGCCTCAGCCACTTTGCGACCAGCTTAAGCAGCAGCACAAACAGCGTCTGATCACCGAGCGTAAGCTGTGGTCCGCGCACCTGCATCCACAGAGTGGACAAATTGCCAAGCTGGTGGAGGCTCTCGCACCTTCCAGCTTCCCCCAGCTGTCGGAGATGCTGCAGCGGGTGTGCATGCAGCTGTCGGATCTGGCGCCCAACATGACTCTACTCATTGCCAAGACCATCACAGAGCTTCTGTGCAGCGAATATCTCACCTCAAACTGCATTCCGACCACAAATCTGGAACGCCTGCTCAGATTCTCCACCCGTCTGTGTGCCTTTGCTCCTCTGAAGAGTTCGATGCTTTCCATCTTGTCAGGCAAGTTCTGGGAACTATTTCAATCCCTGCTGGCGCTCAATGAGTTCAACGAGGTGGTCTCCAACTGCCAGGAGGCAGTGCATCGCATCTTGGACAGCTTCCTCGACTCTGGCATATCGTTGATTTCGCACAAATCTACGGCTCTGCCTGCCCTCAATCTGTCGGCAGCTCTGCCTCCCAAGGAGTTGATCCCACGGATCATCGATGCGGTGTTTAGTAACCTAACCAGCGTGGAGGTAACGCATGGCATCTCCATTCTGGCGGTTCGCAATCTGGTCATCCTCACAGAGCACGAGTAAGTCTCCATTATGCGACCTCTTTGCCTTGATCCTAATGATTACTCCCACAGCTTCACCTTCTACCACCTGGCACAGTTGCTTAAGCAGAAGATTACCGAATTTCAGGCCTGGATGGAGCGCGTGATCCTGCACAATGAGACGGTCGAGTACAATGCCAACATTGAGTCGCTGATCCTGCTGCTGCGCTCCTTGACGCAAATTGAACCGCCGCCCGCCATGACTGCCATGCCGCATCGCACTCTGAAGCTGGGCGCCGTGGAGCTGGCCCAACTGGTGGAATTCCAGGACATTGACCTGGCCAAGCCTCCTGTTCTGAGTCGCATTCTCAAGGTGATGGAGAAGTATAAGGCGGTGGCCAACGAGGCAGCGCTGTGTGACCTCAAGCAGCTGATCCTGCTGCAGGCCTCCAAGCAAGAGATTATCGCCGGAGCGAGTACCGAAGCCCCCGTCGAGAGTGAGGGCGGTGGAGAGGCGAATCTGTCCTCTAATGCCGGTAGCGTGGCGCTGAGCGTGGAACCCTACCTGCCCCAGGCTGAGGGCATTGTCAGCCAGTACGAGGCGCGTCCGATCTTCACGAGATTCTGTGCCACCGCCGAGAATCCTCAGCTCACGGCGCGCTACTGGCTGGAGCCGCTGCCCATTGAGATGATCGAGGACATGAACGAGCCGCTCTACGAACGCATCGCCTGCGATCTCACCGATCTGGCGAACGTGTGCCTCAATCCGGACCTTAACACGGCTGGGGATACCAAGAGGACTTTGAATCTGTCCGGTTCGCCACAATCCAATCGTGAAATGACCCCGACGGCGCCCTGCTTCCGCACCCGACGCGTGGAAGTGGAGCCCGCCACTGGGCGGCCCGAGAAGAAAATGTTTGTGTCGTCGGTAAGGGGACGTGGCTTTGCACGTCCGCCACCTTCCCGGGGCGATCTTTTCCGCTCACGTCCACCGAACACTTCGAGGCCGCCGTCCCTGCACGTGGACGACTTCCTGGCGTTGGAGACTTGTGGCGCACAGCCCACTGGACCCACGGGCTACAACAAGATACCGTCCATGCTGAGGGGCTCTCGGGTGGGCCGCAATCGCGGTTCGCGCATCTCGGCAGCGGCTGCTTTTAGACAAAAGAAGCTAATGCGCATTGGTTCGCCCTCTAGCTGGGCCGAGTCACCGGGATCCTATCGTTCCGGCAACTCAGAGTCACATTTCAGCGGCAGCGATTCGCACTACTCATCGCCCCACTACAGTGGGCGCTCCCGCGGACGTGGCCTACGCTCCCGACCCTCCTACCTGCGTTAGGAAGATACTTTCTAGTTTTAGATTTAAGTTTTACCTTCCTTTTTGCTGTATTTTTGTGTACATAAGCTAAAAGTTAATTCTCGGTAATTATACTCTGCAAACGGACATCGTGCGATTCCATCGGCAGATCCTCGCTGTTGACGATCTGCTCGTTGAGGGCCACCGCCATCAACGAGACCTTCTTGTGCGGATACTTCTCGGCGTGCTGGCGCAAGAACTTGTCATAGTAGCCCATGCCGTGGCCCAGGCGAGCTCCACAGCGACTGAAGGCCACGCCGGGCATAATGAAGAGATCTATTCCGTGGCCTGCGATAGCGTAAGATATATCTTTTATAGGAGGAGCAAAAACTACCTAGTTGATATTACAAACCATTAGTCATAGCATCTTCGCGAGCCTCTTTATAGTCCGGTTGCTTGATATTCCACTTGGTAAGTGGAAGGCTCTCGTACTCGTCCATGCCGCGCAATCTCACCATCTTCATCTTGGAGCCCTCATAGGTGGGCACAAAGACCATCTTATCCAGCCGAAACATCTCGCTCAGCAGCGCCGTGGTGTCCAGCTCGCTGCTGGTGCTCAGGTAGATGCTAATCCGCTGCGCCTGCCGAAACACTTCGCTTTGGAGCACCTGTTTCGGGTTATTTACTATGAATACTGATAACCCTTCACCCGAGTTTGACTTTACCTTGGCTGTGACAGCCTTGGATTGCCGGGCAATGGCCTCCGCGTCCAGGCCCTTTAGGGCATCCTTCATGGTCTTCCTCAGCGCCACTTTGAGGCTGTTCTGGATAGTGGCCGCCATCTGTGCTTCTGAACACTCGTGCGATCCGGTGAGAACTGTCTCCATCCGCTTGTCCGGTACGGGCATCTGTAGGTCTCCGTCTCCCGGGCTCTTATCAGTTTAACACTGCCCCAGCTTTATCAGTTGGCATTCCCTTTGCGATCGGTGTTCGTAAACAAAGTAAAGGAGGCTACAATGTGGAGATTTCCAGGGGGCCACAATCAGCTGATCAGGGATGGAGTTGAGGAGTTGATATCTTACAAAAATCAGAGAGTTCAACAGCTTTACTAAAACATTCTTTAATTTCGTCTAGCCAATTTGTATTTTATTCAAATAATCAGTACGCTGTCCATATATTAGTATGCATATATTACAAGTATAAAAATCTGTTTTTTAACGAACTTAAAGCATATAGTTTATTTCAAAAACAACTTTAATAAATACAACTCAGACTGTAAAATAAAGTGCTACTAAGCAGAATCTACAATTAATAAATTTTCACTTCTTGGGAGTCTCAGGCGCCTTGGTGTCCGTCTTGGTCTTCAGATTCTTCAGCTGCTCCTTTTGCTGATTATAAATTATTATTAATTTTAAAATAAAAATCAATAAACTTTAAATTCAAACCTGCTTGTAGAAGAACTCCTCCTCGCGGGCAGCCTCCATCTTTCCAAAGGAGCCGCCTGCCTCGCGGATGGAACCACCGCCACCGCCGCCTTTGCCTGCTCCACTTCCAAGTTCACCGACATGTGACATTTTCAAATGTCTGCAATATTGCAACGATTCAGAATAATTCTAGAATAATTATGCAATTTTGCTCCAATTTATGAAAAACTTACTGAATTTGCTTTGGGTACAAACGCTGACTGAAGCTGCGCAGTGTAAACATGTTTGTCTTTTATAGCTGCGATTTATATAGTATAGTTAAGCTATATATAAGGGGTGATTTGTCGCTATGATTTTCGACGACTTGTGAAAACAGACTATTCGAAATGAAGCATGAGCGTACCTAAGAATGACGAAAGGGCTCCAGCGACAAATATATCGGCTATTTATTAAAGTGTAGAAATTTAAGAAAGTAAACTTGATCAATAAATTAAATATAAAATTATATGACTAAATTTACTTTATTTTTAAAATAAATATATCCAATATTACAGTCTTTGGGGTAACTATTCCCCATATCCCATTACCTGCACCCCTGCCGCGCGGCCTGCCAACTGGCTGCAAAATTAACGGACGCTACACAATTTAATTTTGAACTAGGAACCAGTATGTGTATTTTGCCAATCAATTTAAAAAAAATAAAACTAACAATTTTACTACGCTGAATTCGTCCGTGGCAACGATTCGATGTAAAGTTATAAACAGAATAATTAATTATTTGAATTTGATTTCAGCTCGTCCAATATATTAATAGGCTTGAGTACGGCTTCAGGATCTTCTTGGGCACGATCATTTAATATTTTAATGTTGTCTGCGGTCTGAGTTTATAAAACGAGATAACGAACTGAAAGGAAAGGTATCAAGAACTCCTCACCTCATTCAGGAAAAAAGCTTCCTCGAGCGCATTCTTGTGTTTGTTCATACACGACGAGCTACAAAGGGAGGCATTGTCTAGTGTCTTCTGAAACTCATCCCAGTTAGGCAAGTAGTCTGCGTCGTCCTTCTTGGTTCCCATCTTAAACATAAGGTTCTGGGTGAGCGAGGTAAAATACTCCTCTTCCTTTAGACCGCCCTGCAGCTTCTCAAGACCCCCGCCCCAAAAGAAAAGAGCTGGTGGCTTCTTCTCCTCGGAATAGGACATCTTGGGGATCTTAAAGCACCTTTGTAGATATTTAACTTGAGTGTTATTGGGAAATCCTTGGTTGGCAAATGTTACTCACCGGCGCATTAGGCACAGTCTGCGCTGTAAAATACTAACACAAAACATTTTAGCAGCTTTTGTACATTTATGAAAAGTTGAAAGATTTTTAAAAAAGGTAGCCAAGTCAGACGAAATTACAGGCTGATACTAGTAGTACATTGCCTTGCAAGGTTTAGAAAGCTGTCGCAGCGATTGCTATGTTTTCTAAATCTCAAGTATATTCAAAGAAAGTATTTCAAACCGCAACTGTGGCGCTGCCAACCTTCCGCACTTTCAGTATATTACACAAATATACTAGTTTCCAGTCCGCCGAAAGACACATCTCTGCGTTAGTGGTGGTAATGGATGTTATTTAGCGTGTATCGATGCTATTAAAATATTCCTAATTAGTAAAATTAGCTTTTCAGTGTTTTTAAACATAAATTCACTAAGAATGCTGCTTAATAAAAGCTGGATGTCTGCAAACACCAGTTTTTCTCCACCTCTTCTGCTAGATTTTACCATCCCAATTTGTTTGGGTTAATCTATTACAAAAAGTTGCCAGCAAAATGTGTTTTAGCAGCCAAGTGAAGTTTTCGGTTTAAAACAATATCGGATTGAAAATATTTTATCAAATAAAAAAGAATCATATTTAAAATATCACTACAAAATATCGAAGTTTCGATATTTGGGCAAACGAAAAATCACGATATAAATATATCATCTTTAGAAAAAAATATCGATATATTGATATTTTTAACAACAAGCAAAAGAAAATGTTGTGTTGTGAAAACGCTGGTTTTCCCTTGCTGGCGATCTAGTTGTGGCCAAAACGGAAGTGCTAACAGTGCGGGCGAGATAATGCATATTGAGTGAGGCTAAAACACTAAACGGGCAGAGCGACCGCGCCGCGTGCGGCCCGCTCCTGCATTTGTGTGTGTATCATGGACAAGCTACGAAACAACAACAAGGAGAATGCACCCATTGAGTACCCCTACCCGCAGCCACCACCCCCCGGCCATCACACCAGCACCGCAGGCGCCTCCACTCCGCTGGAGGGCTGCGAGGATGTGGAGAGCAACAAGAGCACGCCCTACTTCACGCCCCTCGAGTTCCTGCAGACCTCCTTTGAGTTTCCCTCGCCCACGGGCGATGGCGGCGGTGGAATTCTGGGTATACCCGAGTCGTCAGCGGAGGAGGAGGACTCGGCTCGGGCCTACACTCCCAAGCAGTTTACCGTCGCCAGTCCGCACCTGCCCCTAGTCCACCAGCACTCCCATCCACACCCACATCCAGCCAGTTCGCAGTCCCCCACTCTGAGCCGCAAGTTCAAGCGGTTCTCGCTGTACGACCGCCGATCCTGCTCGCCGCACATCAGCACCTCCGCTACCGAGGAGCGGGGCAGTGGGGGGCGTGGTACCGACAAGGAGAACACCATGCCCAAAGGCGGAGGAACCGGCGACGACCAGGACCTGGAGAACACATTGTACTTGTCGAAGAGCGAACACAACTCTCCCACCATAATCTTCAAAGACGAATCGTCCTCAACGCCGGGCTTGGAGGCCAGTCGCCTGACATATTCCCCGAAACTGCTCTCCTCCATCAACAATCTCAACGTGTCCGGCTCCCCCCTAAACATCATCAACTCGGCTGGCTACAAAAACGGCAACTTCTTCCGCTTCCCGGAGATCGATCATGTGGTGCCGGAGGCGCACATGGATACAACCGCCTTCGAGGAGGCACCGCGTCGGGACAGGAGTCCGGCAATCGCCGAACCGCCGTTGGAACAGCAGCAGCAGATACAGCAGAAGTCCGAAGGCCGCAAGAATCGCAAGAATAAGAACAATCTCACCATTCGCATCACCGACGTACCTATCAGGAACTCGAGCCAGGCTTCTCCGCTGCCCAAGCCCAAGACGCCGACCATCAAGAGCACCAAGGAGAAGGCCCGCTCCCTGGACTCGGCGGCCAATGAGTCGGAGCTGTCGATCGTCGTGCACAACATAACCGAATCTCATGGTAGCTGCGATGATATGGAAACGGGGGGCCATGGCCAGTCGAAGCCATCAGCAGGCGTTATTCACCACCATCATCATCTCCAGCAGCCCGCTTCCGCCATCTATTCGACTTCGCTCTCACGGCTCGATAGCCACCTGAGCCTGGCCAACCAGCGGCGCACGCCGCGCAGGAAGTCGCCTGGCATCAACACCTCCGACTGGCTGATGTACCACCGCAAGCAGAACCCATATCAGGTGCCAACGCCGCACTGCAGCAGCACGGCCCAGAGCTCCCTGGATTCGGAGGCCAGCCTAACCCCCAGCTTGGGCGATACGGAGCTAAAGTCCGCCTGCAGCGTGGACAGCAGCACCAAGTTTGGACTGGGTGCCAGTCTGGCGCCAAGGAGCGCCCACAAGCACAATCAGCTGCTGCATTCGTCCAGCACGAACTTGAAAACGTTGCCTGAGTGCCTCACCCTGGTGGAGTTCTCCTCCTCCTCCTCCTCTGGCGGCGGCGGCGGCGGTTCCAAGGAGTCTCCCTTTAAGCAGAAGTCCATGGACCTGCCGATGCCCACACTGCAGAACAAGGCTGCCGTCACCACGTCGTCGATGAATCTGCTGCAGAGGCGGGGTTCCAACCACAGCCTGACGCTCAACCTGCACAGTTCGTGCGGCAACCTAATGAACAGCGGCCTAAGCCTGTCCAACTACAGCCTGGGCTCCATACTCAACTCGAAGTCTAGCTGTAATCTGGATGCCGGAACTGCCAACCCAATAAGATCGGATCAGAATCAGCAGGCGCATCTGCTGGCCAGCAGTCAGGGCAGCCGGCAGGGTTTGTTCCGGAGGCGAGGATCCAATCACAGCATCACCCTGAAGGCAGGCCACACGACAACCTCGTGCGGGGACCTGAACTCCATGCAGCAGCAGCAGGCAATGCTGACGGCGGAGAAGTACAATCGGCTGGGCATGCGCACAAACTCCACGGGCTCAGGCTCGGGGTCGGGATCTAATGTGCCTACTCCCAAAAGGGGATTGTTGGAACGACGCGGCTCCAATCAGAGTCTCACCCTGAACATGGGCAGTATACTGGGCGGTGGAGCGAGCACAGAGATCCAGATCCAGGACATGGGGCCACCGAAGGTCACCGTTTGCAGCTGTGCGGCTGCCAATCAGGCTCCGCATCAGCGTAAGTTCTTCAGTACCGAGAATCTAAACAGCAGCAAGGCCGCCAGCCAGCAGTTCTTCGGCCAGGTAAGCTACGGCTCTGCCTCAGACCTGCAGCCCAATCCCCAGCAGGAGTCGACGGGCGCGGATCAGGGCATTGGGGCCACTTGCACCTGCGCGGGAACAGTGCGCAACATCATGACGCGACCCCTGTCACCGCAGACGACGAGCGAGGAGTTCAAGATCTACTTGGCCAGTATTCAGATGCTGCAAAGCGCCTCTAACCCGCTCAACCAGTTCGATTTGATCCGGCTGAACTACGTGTTCGATCACAGCTACCAGACCAACAGGAGCATTATCGAGCAGCCGCCCGTCCTGGGCGCCAACGGACGGGACCTGGATACGCCCACAGATCTGGTGGCGCCGAGCTCGGAGGACAGTGAGCTGCTCGCCTGCTACCAGACAGTGGTCAAGAGGATTGGGCAATCGCTGCCCCAACTGGAGGAGGCGGAGCAGAAGCGTATCTTTCGGGACCTGCATAAGGAGTTCTGGGATCTGCCGCTTAATCACCAGGAGAAGCCCATGGTCTTTGGTTCTCAGACAAAGAACCGCTACAAGACGATCCTGCCCAACGAGCACTCCCGCGTGCTGCTTGAAACCGAGTCCAGCGAGCTGATTGGCCTGCAGGAGGAGGTCAAGAGGACCGGCTCCTCCGAGGACATGCCCTACATCAATGCCAATTACATAAAGGTATGTGGAGTTGAGTTTATTTAAGATGTTTTTATACAATTTCCGGTTAATCGGTCTTTCAGGGACCCGACTACGTGTCCAAGTGCTATGTGGCCACCCAGGGGCCGCTGCCCAACACAATCTTCGAGTTCTGGCTGATGATCTACCAAAACACACAGCGCTACATCCGTCGCTGCGTGGATGGCGGGAGCAGCAGCAGTCCGCACATGGACCGGGCGCAGGTCCTGCAGCAGTATTTCCAGAAGATCGTCATGCTCACCAACTTTACGGAGGCGAATCGGCAAAAGTGCGCCGTTTATTTTCCCATCGATCTGAACGAAATATTTGCTGTGGCCGCCAAGTGCGAGGTGTTTCAGCTCAGCACGGCTGCTCGGGAGTATTTCGATCGGCATTTGACGCCCACCTTTGTGCCGGACACAGTGGTGCGGTCTTCTACGACGGATAATGATGACGATGACGCGCTCGGTGGCCGACACATTGGTGTGGAGTCGGTGAAGGTGACGCTGGAAGGAGATCTGCTTGAGGCCCTGCCCGCCCAGACCAGCTTCTTTTTGGTCAAGAACGTGGGCATTGTACGACGGAATGGTTATTCGGTAAGGAAGCTCGTTCTTCTCTACTGCATCCGTGTGCCGCAGACTGCGAGCTATCACCTGCAGAAGATCTGTTGCTACCACTACTGGTATCCGGACTGGCCGGACCACCACTCGCCGAGGGACATCAACACGCTGCTGGACACCTGCCTGCATGTCCTCAACCTGGGCAAGTGCGAGTCGGAGTTTGACAACTACGATGATAGTCGGAGCGTCAGGAATGCCCACCTGGCGGCTCAGCGTCTGGAGATCTACCAGCAGGATATTTTTAATGCGGTCCAGCCGCTGCCCGTGATCCATTGCTCTGCTGGGATAGGACGCACTGGTTGCTTTACGGCCATCCTGAATGCGGTGCGACAGTTGCGACAATCTCTGGCCTACTCCCTGACGGGAATGCTCACCAAATCGTTGACTAGCAGCACGGCAGAGGAGTTCCAGTTCCCGTCGGACAGCGACAGCAGCTTCACCTGCAACACCATACGGCACATCAGGCATATTCTGGGTCATCAGGCTTCTGAGACGGAGACGGAGGAGGCTGAGACGCCACCGTCCTTCGATAGGCTGCCCAAAATGCCAGACATTTTCGTGGACGTGCTGGGCATAGTGTGCAATCTGCGCCTTCAGCGGGGCGGCATGGTCCAGAACTCGGAGCAATACGAGCTGATCCATCGCTCTATCTGCCTCTACTTGAAGCGCACGCTGGCCTTGCGGCGATTTTAGGCGACGACGAACGCGAGATGCAAGAACAAACACCAATTTACCAATTTTTGTGACCCTTATTTTAATATAAGCAACCCCGACAAGCAAGAAGCAACCACAAGTAACCATGGCTAAAAGAGTCTCGAAACACTTACATAGGATGACATTTTTCGAACGAACGAACCCCACAATTCGACGAAATGCTCTCAATGTTTGCTAAATATTACTATTACCGCATATTCTATATATATATATACATATAAATGTTAATAAGTGTTGGATGTATGTGTGTGTTAAGTGTGCGCATGTAACGTGTACATAAGTGTAAATGTTTCCAACTTTTGGTGTGAACTATGCTTAAACTAAAGTTAATTAACAATTATTATATACCTTACCTTACCTTACCAATCCATACCTTACCACACAGACCCTATAATAACAATATGAGTAACGCCATTCAAATAATTCGGTTTTATGCATGTTATTATTATAAAGTCGTTGCTTATATCCTACCATTACCAGACCCGGAAGGAACCCCCACTTTTCGGAGCTCGAGAGCCGTGCGGCCACGCCCCTCGGTGAGTTGGTCCACTCGACTTGGCGGCGGGGAAAGCTCAAACCTTTTTCAAGTTGGAACCCCTCCCACAAAGGGATCCATCTGACTAAAACACCAATTTCCCCAAAACCCAAGCGGCCAGCTCCGACCATTGGACGATGGCCAAAGTCCACGGAACGAGAGTTCCCATCTTAGAAATACAAGAGGAAAAACTCGAAATGGAAACACAAACCATAAATGAACAACTTGTATTAATGTTTATGCAATGGAACTAGTCAAATAAAACTTAGAATCATTTTAAATGTAACTTTAAATGTGTGAAATCGAATGTGTTATTAATGCCGGGTTATTTTTGGGGTTTATTTGATTTTTTTTTTAATGTTGAGTTTTCAAAAAACCTCATATATACATATTCCAAGCCCTAAATGTTTGGTAATAAAAATTGTAATTAACTTTTATTAAATAAAAGTTCCCAATGTTAGCCTTATTTTTTATTATTGTTAAATTTGAGTTGTAAAATATTTTAATATATATTCTGTAATTTTCTTATTAATTTGATTAAAAAAGAAAAACACAAACAACACAGCGCAGCGCGCGAAAATATATTCAAAAGTAGACAGCGAAAACAACCCCTAGCACCATCGAAGGGTTAAGTGCCAGTCAGCTGTTTTGGACGAGCAAAGTTCAGCGGGGAACAGGTTTTGTTGTTTTTTGTGTGTATTACTGCCGAATAATTGCGGGTTAGCGAGATTAGATTGTTTGGAATCTCTGCCGGCGGACAACTAATTGCGCCATGCTCCGCTCGTCCACCAGATCAATTTTTACGAGGCTCTACAGCAGCATGAAGGTAAATTTAATATCTTAAAGAAATTAATAATACAAATAATTCACTGATTTGCCAGGTGAAAGTCCCAGTGAAGCAAGGTGTTGTGGTGGGCGAACAGAAGAAGCTGGCCAGCGGGCTGGAGTACAACAGCTTTCTGGGCGTTCCCTATGCAGAGCCACCAGTAGGAGAGCTTCGTTTCCTGGTAAGAACTCCATAAACTCCACTAATTTCCAAAGTAGCTATCATAATTCCTATCCAGAGTCCGCTGCCCCTGGAACGCTTCGATGAGCCCGAACTGGACTGCAGTAAGGAGCGGGACATCTCCCACCAGCGTGATCCCTTCACCTTGGAGGTGGCGGGTTCCGAGAACTGCCTGTTCCTCAATGTCTACGCTCCCAAGGTAAAAAAACCGGGCGCTCCTCTGCCCGTAATGGTGTGGATTCATGGCGGAGGCTTCTTCTTTGGCAACGGCAACAGTGATTTGTGAGTGCCATGTCATGGCTTATTATCCAAAGATCTAATCTTATCTTGTGCCTCTCTTTTAGCCACTTTCCCGGCAAGCTCATGGAGCAGGATGTCATTGTAGTCACCCTGAATTACCGACTGGGAGCCCTTGGCTTCCTCAGTCTGCCCGAGGAGGGGATCCATGGCAACATGGGTCTCAAGGATCAGCGCCTGGCCCTGCAGTGGGTTCAGGAGAACATAGCCAGCTTTGGTGGTGACCCCAATAACGTGACCCTGTTCGGCGAGAGTGCTGGAGGGGCGTCAGTACATCTGCACACATATGCCCGGCATGCCAACCGCTTATTCCACAAAGCCATCATGCAGAGCGGAACGGGAAACATGGAGTGGGTGTTCCAGAACGATGCGGCTATCAAAACCCGCAAGCTGGCGGAGCTTCTCGGGGGCGGGGACTTTGGTCGAGACACTAAGGCGCTCCTGGGATTCCTAAGGTCGGAGAAGGCCACTCCTACTGGCATTTTGGCCAACACACTGAAGGTTCTAACAGCCGACGAGCGACGGCGTCATCTGCCCTTTGCTTTCAAGCCAGTTATCGAGGACAGCAGCAGTCCGGACAGCTTTCTGGACCAAAACATCCTTGATTTGATGCACAAAAAGGAGTCTTTGCGTGGAATGCCCACCATTATGGGCTACAACTCAGCCGAGGGACTGGCCATGGTGGTAAAGGCCAAGCAGAAACTGGAGGCCTACGAAGATGATTTGGCTAGGATGGTGCCAAAGAACCTGGTGCTGGATCCTCAGTCCCCAGAAGCCCAGGAAGCAGCATCCGACCTGCGGGCATTCTTTTTCAATGGTCAGGCCATAACCAAGGATAATTTGGACAACCTTGTGGACTTGTTCACAGACTACCACTTCAGCATGGACCTCCAGCACGCGGCGGAGATCCATGCCAGCTGCCAAACGCAGGCTCCCCTGTACTTCTACCGCTTGGATTACGTAGGCGGCCGCAATATGTACAAGAAAATCTTCCAGAATGAGGATCTGCGAGGCGTGGCCCATGCTGACGATATTTGCTACATCTTCCAGATGGCCGGAGACGAGTCCAAGATGAGGGAGGATGACCTGCTGGTCACCGAGCGCTTGTGCCATATGTGGGCGAACTTTGCGCGTGGCGGAAAGCCGTCAGATAGCTGGCTGCCTGTGCAGAAACCCCAGCCTGGGATGCCCTTCCAGCTTGATTGCCTGCTCATAGACCGGGAGCTGAAGATGTGCGTCAATCCGGATGGCGAGCGTATGGATTTCTGGCGCAGCATGTACAGGAGATACAGGAGCAAGTGCTATGAGGCTCTAAGAGCGAAGCTTTGATAAATCCACGATATTGCACAACCCCTTAAAATACTTTTACTCATCAGAGTTCTCAAAATTAAGATTTTAAATAAAGATACAAAAATATTAAATATGTAAGCGTTTCATTTTGTATTGCGCGCCTTGGAGTGGCCAAACTGTGTTATCGATAAGCGTCCTATCGCACTTTGATTTTGCCAATAAGAACCGTGAAGTTAAGAGAGCGAAACAAGAACCATAAAAATATACAATCCGACGTTTAAAAATATCTTGAGTTTTATAAATATATAAAAATTTAACACTGGCAGGAACTAACTTTTAAAATGAATTTTATTTTAAAAGATAAACCGTTTCAAACCGTTTCCTATGGTATATTTATCACGAAGCTGGCATTTTTGGGACAACCATTGCGAAAAATACTGAAACAAATATCGATAGATAGTGATAGTGATAGATCGATAGTGCCTTCGATTGATTTCCATCTCTAATTTTGACGCGGACTTTTTAGCAAAGGACGCCGCCAGGAATTGCAATTTGTTTTGGTGAAAATGTACGTAAAGAGGCTCGTGCTCGATGGCTTTAAGTCCTACGGCCGGCGCACGGAAATCGAAGGCTTCGATCCGGAGTTCACGGCCATCACGGGATTGAACGGCTCCGGAAAATCAAACATTTTGGACAGTATCTGCTTTGTGCTGGGCATCAACAATCTGCAGAATGTAAGCGTACTCGATGCTGTTTTGGGGATATTTGTAATGTATAATTTCTTCCAACCCAGGTGCGTGCTTCTGCTCTGCAAGACTTGGTGTACAAGAATGGACAGGCGGGCATCACCAAGGCCACCGTGACCATTGTTTTCGACAACACAAATGCTGCCCAGTGTCCGCAGGGTTACGAGAAGTGCCGGGAAATCTCTGTGACCCGACAGGTGTCTGTCGGCGGCAAGAACAAGTTCCTGATCAACGGCAAATTGGTGCAGAACAAGAAGGTGCACGACTTCTTCTGCTCCATCCAGCTGAACGTGAACAATCCCAACTTCCTCATCATGCAGGGCAAGATCCAGCAAGTGCTTAACATGAAGCCCAAGGAGGTAGGTGCTAGAAGATCTTACCGGTTCGATTTATCCATGCATTCCCCCTAAGGTTCTCTCCATGGTGGAGGAGGCAGCGGGCACCAGTCAGTATAAATCAAAGCGAGACGCCACGAAGACCCTTATAGAGAAGAAGGAGACCAAGGTGAGGGAGACAAAGGTCCTGCTCGATGAGGAGGTGCTCCCCAAGCTGGTGAAACTTCGTCAGGAACGCTCCGCCTATCAGGAGTATCAGAAGATCTGCCGCGACATCGATTTTCTCGTCAGGATTCACATCTCTGCGAAGTATCGCAAGCAAAGTGAAACCTTGAAGTCCGTGGAAGCCAATGAGCAGAAAATCGAGGATCGCATTAAAAAGGATCAGGCCACACATGCCAAGAACATAGAGGATATCGAGGAGATCGACAAAACCGTACAGGTTATGCAGAAGCAGATCGACGATGAAATGGGGGGCTCCCTCAAGGAGCTGGAGACCCAGCTAAAGGCAAAGCGAGCCACAGAGGCCACCGCATCGGGCAGCTTGAAGGCAGCCCAGGGCACCATACAGCAGGACGAGAAAAAGATAAAAATGGCTGCTAAAAATATAGAAGATGATACGCGTGCGCTGGCCAAAAAACAGGAAGATATGGCCAAGGTTCAGGGCGAGTTTGAGAGTCTTAAGGAAGCAGATGCCACGGACTCCAAGGCGTACGAGAATGCTCAACGCAAGCTGGAGGCTGTGTCTCAGGGTCTGTCCACCAATGAAGATGGTCAGGCCACCACACTGCAAGATCAGCTAATAGGTGAGTAATTGGGCGTTTTCATATGAATATCTGTATTATTTTCTTCCTGTTTCCAGTGGCCAAGGCGCAGCTCAGCGAGGCGGAGACCACTATTAAAACCTCGAATATGGAGCTAAAGCACGTACGCGGCGTGTTGAAGCAGCGCGAAGGCGAGACGCAGACCAACGACGCAGCCTACACGAAGGATAAAGGCCTTCACGATCAGTTGGTAGCAGAAATAAAGAACTTGGAGCGCCAGCTACAGGGAATTAACTACGAGGGCGGCCAGTTCGAGCAGCTCCGAGAGCGCAGGAACGAGCTGCACAACCGCAAGCGTGAACTTAAGCGAGAGTTGGACCGCTGCAATGCCGCTCGATATGATCTGCAGTACCAGGACCCAGAGCCCAACTTTGATCGCCGCAAAGTTCGCGGAATGGTGGGCAAGTTGTTTCAGGTGAACGACATGCAGAATTCCATGGCCCTGGTAACAACAGCAGGCGGAAGCGTAAGTTAACTCTTGGAGCTCCTAGGGATGTTATATTCACGTAGATTCCTCTTTCAGTTATACAGCTATGTGACGGACGATGATGTGACCTGCAAAAAGATTCTCCAGAGGGGACAGCTGCAGCGCCGCGTCACCTTTATACCCATCAACAAGATCCAGTCGGGTGCGCTCCAGAGACAGGTCGTGGACTATGCCCAGAACAAAGTGGGTGCGGAGAACGTTCAGTGGGCCATGTCGCTGGTGAACTACGACCGATACTACGAGCCCGTAATAAAGTATCTCTTTGGGTCAACCCTCATATGTAAGGATCTGGATGTAGCTAAGGAGGTAAGTGGACTTTGGAAGAATACCTCTGCAAGGATTTAACACGTTCTTGTTTTAAAGATCAGCTACGATCCGCGCATCAATTGTCGTTCGGTGACTTTGGAGGGTGATGTTGTGGATCCCCATGGCACTGTATCCGGTGGTGCTCCTCCCAAGGGCGCTAACGTGCTGGAGGAGTTGTACTCCATTAGAAAACTCGAAAAAGAATACAGAAATATCGATGCTGAGATCGCGGCCGTGGAACAGCAAATGGCGTAGGTTTAATTACAACTTCCTTAAACCAAAAATTTAACCGAAACCAATTTTACCTTCAGATCCATTGAGAACTTGGCCCACTCGTTCAATAAGATGAAGGAGAACCTGGAGCTGCGCCAGCACGAGCTTACTATGTGCCAGAATAGGTTGGCTCAGACCACCTTCCAGCAGAACAAAGCCGAAATCGAAGAAATGCGGCAGAAGGTCAAGACCCTCGAAGAGCAAATCGTGGATGCGCGTGAAAAGGAGAAGAGCGCGCACGCCAAAATCAAGGACATCGATGAGAAGCTAGCAGATGCCAAGGGCTATCGGGAACGCGAACTCAAGGCAGCCACAAACGAGGTGAAGGCGTCCAAGCAACGGGCGGAGAAGTCGCGAGCCAACTGGAAGAAGCGCGAACAGGAGTACGAAACTCTGCAACTGGAGATCACAGAGCTGCAGAAGACCATTGAGACGGCTAAGCAGCAGCACCAGGAGATGGTGGACAATTTGGAGAAGTTCAAGGCCGAGCTGGTCGCACTGAAGGCGAATAGTTCCAGTGCAGCCTCCGAGGTGACAGAGCTGGAGCGAGAGATTAAGGATCAGAAGGACAAACTTAACGCCCAGAACAAGGAAATGCACAACCTGATGGTCAAGAAGGACAGAATGCTAAAGCAGAACCAGGAAATCGAGCTGGAGGTTAAGAAGAAAGAGAACGAGAAGAAAAAGATCAGCTCGGCGGCTCAGCATGCAAAGAACCAGATGGAAGAATTGGAAGTCAAGTATCCCTGGATACCAGAGGAGAAAAATTTCTTCGGCATGACGAATACTCGCTACGATTACAAGAGGCAAGACCCCGTCGAGGCGGGCAACAAGCTGACCAAATTGATGGAAAGCAAGAGCAAGATGGAGCGCAACCTCAACATGAACGCCATCATGGTGCTGGACCGCGAGGAGGAGAACTTCAAGGAGACAGAGCGCCGGCGCTCAATCGTGGCGATGGACAAGGAGAAGATCAAGAAGATCATCGTCAAAATGGATGAAGAGGAGCAGGCCCAGCTAAACCGAGCTGCCGAAGAGGTGAACAAGAACTTCAGCGGCATTTTCAGTTCCCTTCTGCCGGGTGCCGATGCAAAACTTAATCCTGTCATGACGTCGGGCTGCCTCACCGGCCTGGAGATTAAAGTGGGCTTCAATGGCAAATGGAAGGAGAGTCTGGGTGAGCTGTCGGGTGGGCAGAAGTCACTCGTTGCTCTATCACTTGTCCTGGCCATGCTTAAGTTCTCTCCGGCTCCCTTGTACATCCTGGACGAGGTGGACGCCGCGCTGGACATGTCGCACACGCAGAATATCGGCAGCATGCTGAAGCAGCACTTCACCAGCTCCCAATTCTTGATTGTTTCCCTGAAGGATGGCCTATTTAACCATGCCAATGTGTTGTTCCGCACGCTGTTTGAGGAGGGTGTGTCCTCTATTACCAGGCAGGTCAGCCGCCAGGCAGCCACCACTAGTCGGCGTTGATTTCTTGCTGTTTTGGTTGCGAATTATAATCTGATTTGTATTTTCTATCGAGTTTCCAATTAATGAACACGCATTTTTATATTGAATATTATTATTAATAACACAAAATGTATAAATCTCATGAATAAATTCCGTAAGAATATGGTTTTTGATTATATATATTTATATACGCATAATTAATTGATAAAATATTTGCAAAATACCGCAACTCAAATAAAGTAACGGTCTTTCCGCACATCAGCTGATTTCGAATCGGTATCGCGGGCGGCAAACGTCAAACTGACGGACCGACAGAGACGAAGCGACTGACGCCTGTGCATCACACGTGCCGAAAAGAGACGGAACGCTGGTGAGACCGTCGAACGCGCACACACACTCACGCACGCAACAAGACGAAGAAGAAGCAGACCAGGCAGCAACACAATGTTAAAGGAGTGAAAAAAGTCGACTAAATAATAAATCGACTAACTGCAA
The DNA here is from genome assembly GCA_008042675.1 of Drosophila seguyi. Taxonomy (NCBI): domain Eukaryota; kingdom Metazoa; phylum Arthropoda; class Insecta; order Diptera; family Drosophilidae; genus Drosophila; species Drosophila seguyi. Next base: position 32,632 of record VNJU01010451.1, on the reverse strand, counting down.
TAAACATAGGCGGCTGAAAAGGAAAACGTCAACATTTCGAGCACACGCAGATTCCTCCAGAAGCTCACAATGGTAATTGGAAATGCCTTGAATCGGGCAATCGTTCGATTCTCCGTTCATGTGTATGCATGTGCATCCGCGCGGGCGTGTGGGCGTGTGTGCGTGTGTGGGGAGCAGCGAAAAGTTGTAGACACCGCTAACATTTGGATAAACAATAGCAACAATTGAGTTTTTTTCAGTAAAGAATTACGGATACTCATTCACAGAAAAGTTCCGTTTACTGGAAAGTTGGAATTAATGCTGCCTTTTATCCGTTTCCAATATTAACTCGTAGTTTTTGTTTTATTTTTTCCTAGGATCGAGTGACGAAGCCGCAGAAGAAGATGCTCATCACCTTGCTGCGGGAAACAAAGTACATGGAGGGCAAGAAGGAGAAGGAGTGGTACTGGGAGAAGATCCAGGCGGCCCTAAACACCATCGGTCCCAAAAAGACCATTATCCAGTGGAAGAAGGTAAGTAATGGCCGTTCCAAAAGGTCCAATCTCTGTACGCATTATGTATACCCTGCAGTGCTGGCGAGACATGCGTCTGACCACAAGGAAGAAACTGGCGGAGCTCAAGCGCTGCCAACTCTCTGGGGGATCGCCTCCGCCGGGCATTGAGCTCAACCAGGAGGACAACGACATCATCGACATCGTGGGCACCGAGTACTTCTACGAGGAAATGAATGGGGAACTAAAGCCGGAGAACTTTATGTCCGGCTTCGACTATGCGCCCGAGCACCTCTGTGATGCCATTCTTACGGCGGCCGTAGGCCACCATCAGCAGCACCTGCAGCATCCGAAGGATCCACAGGCCCACGCTGGACAGCCGCAGCAGCAGGATCACCACACCAATGATGGGGAGACCAATGATGCCCCTGGTTCCTCCAACGGCGGCTCCTATCAGGGCCAGCCGGTGTCTCAACTGCAAACTCACAATGGCGGAGGCGCAGGTGGCGGCGGCGGAGGAGGAGAGCATGGAGGAGGCAACGGCCAGTTGCACTCTGTGCCGCAGCATCCTGCTTTTCACGGGAGCCTGCATCCGCACCTGTTGAGGCGCCAGCACGGCAGTGGCTCGGCGCCCAGGGAGTCGCCCTTCGAGGAGAAGCTTTTGCAGTTCATGCAGGATGCCTTTCCCAAGAAGAGCAAGAAGCGCAAGAACCGAGATCCGGACAAGCTATTTCTCCTGTCCCTGTACGAGGAGATCAAGCGGGTGCCCGAGGAGATACGCCTGGATGTAAAGTCCGAACTAATGCAGATACTGAAGAAGTACCAGAAAAAGTCGCCCGTCAAGTCGGAGAAGTCTACGGCCTCATCCACGTCCACCTCATCAAAGCAGAGTTCCAGCAGCAGCAGCAGCTCGGTGGCTGCCCACCTCTCGCACAGCATGTACCAGTTGCAGAAGAAGTACGAGAAGGGGGATCGCGAGCCCTCGCCACAGTCCCAAGTGGACCGAGTAACTGCTGCCGGAGCAGTGGCCGTGCCCCTGCATGCCTCCCAGCAACTGCCGCTCTTCCAGCTGCAGAAGAAGTACGATGAAAGCGCCGTGGAGAAGGCTCACCAGCAGCAACAGCAACAGCAGCAGCAAAGCGAGCAGCGCAAGCACGTGGAGGCCGCTCAGGCGCACCACGCTGCCCACCAACAACCGCCGCCGCCGCCGCCCAATGAGCAGCACCTACACCACCCGCAGATGACACACAACATCATGTTTCCGCTGGGTCAGCTTCGCAACGAACAGCCGCCCGCTCAGCAGCACCAGCATGCTCACAATCCCCACCAGCAACAGCAGCAGCAGCAGCAACATCCCCACCAGCAGCAGCAGCAAGCGCAGCAGCACCACCCGCCCACAATTTTCGGCTCGAGCGCCAGCGAACGCCCGGCAATGTCCTACGAGAACGTCGGATGAGTGCTAAGCCGTCTGTGGGAAGCCACTTGTGGAGCACCACGCCCTGCGACGGTGTCCCCCACGACGGCAGACGCGCATCCCTGTTAGGCTCGATCCAGACACGCTATCGTAGCCGTAGCCCATACCTTATGCTAGCCTATACCTAAGTCTGCATAGATTTCTTGCTGCGAGACTGTCAGTAATTCTAACGAGAATCTAAGATCGGAATGAGGCCAGCTATGTAGAATAGTTCTGCTTCATGGTATCCGAAATGATTTCTGTGTAATTATGACAGCCTAGTGGTAAGTGATCTCGCCATGATCCTCATGTAAATGTTCCCGTGGCAATACTAGCACAGCTAAACTGTGACTCAAGTTCTCAAAAGGTCGCGACGCGTGAATTTATCGGTAAAAATAGAAATATAACGACATTTATCTTTAAGTGATGGTTGTTTTTTTTATATTTGAATATTAATGAGTTCTTTATGATCTTGAAGAACTCTTTAGGGTATTTAGACCAGCAGCATTGCCAGACAAATGAACTCTGTTATCCACACTCTATTTATTTGGCCAACTTTATGGCTTCTGGTCTCCAATCCCACAAGATATCGTTTGTTTGGACTTTAGCAAGGCTGTAAATCCCCGAGAGCGGCGTGCCATTAAACTGTCTCCTGGTATATTTTGTCTCCAGCTCTCGTTACGCGACAACTGAACCCGAGGCGAGAGCACGCCATGTCATAAAGATAGCCGAACAGCTGACTGACTGATCCGATCTGCCGAAATGCGAACTTTATCTGAGCGGGGCTGGCCGATCGCCAAACTCGTCGTCGTCGTCGTCTATCGTCCGCCGTCGCATGCAGGTTGATGATGATCACGAGCCGAGCTGCAGCATAATCCGCCCGATCTGAGGCGCTTATCAGTTGCGTGCGACTTGGATACAGGCAGAGGCAGAGGCGCAAAGATTCTGGCGGATCGGATTGGATCGGTTGGGAGCCGTCTGGGGCTGGCATTCTATTCCGGCAGCGGTCCGCAGCAGTTGATCGTTGGAGGGGCTAGTCCATACCAGGCCAGTCCAGATCTAGGATCCTCGTTCCGGCACCCAATTTCAATAGGAATCTCGCGTGCACGAACCAAAACCATTCGCCATGGCTGCAGGTACCTGTCTCACCTCGCTCAAGTTCACAGAAGATCCAAGATCTGGCTCAAGATCTGTGCCCGCCAAGCACGAAACTTAACCACAAGCTGTGGCTTTGCTTTTCAACTGGCTTCGTCTCTCCTCTCGATCTCTTCCAGTCGAGGCGCGCACGGTGCTGTGGTACATGACATTCATGGGCTTTATCGTCAACTACATGATCCGGATTAATCTGAACATCACCATTGTGGACATGGTGGCCAAAAAGGTGGTTCCCTCCCTTCTGGCAAACTCTACGCTCGAAGGAAACTCCACTGCCCTGCCAGTGGAGGAATTGCACAAGGGATTCTCGCTGGAGCGTTGGTTTTTGAACTGGGCGAACGTGAGTACCATGGGATTACTGATTCATCGCTGGTTAAGTGCTTAATGAAGCCACTGAGTGATGCAACAACAACGGGGCGTATGAGTAATGTCTACGCTATATCGTCCGCAGATTCCATACGAGAGGGAGGGCTTCCACTGGGATGAAAAGCAGCAGGCCGCCTTGCTGGGATCCTTCTTCTGGGCCCACTGGACTCTGCAGATTCCCGGCGGCATCTTGGCCACCAAATACGGCACCAAGCTGGTCTTTGGCTGGGCCAATGGCATCGGTGTCTTCTGCTGCTTCGTCATTCCCCTGATTTCCTACTGGAGCTACACCGGTTTGATTGCCATTCGCGTGTTCCAGGGCTGGATAACGGTGAGTACAACAGCTCGGACAAGCAGTAAGGATTTTTTTAAGCCTCTCTGTCTTCAGGGTCTGGCCTGGCCGTCGATGCACGTGCTCACGGCCAAATGGATACCGCCCAATGAGCGCAGCAAGTTTGTTAGCGCTTATTTAGGCAGCTCGGTGGGCGTGGCCCTGTTCTATCCAATATTTGGCTTCATTATCGACTGGACCAGCTGGGAGTGGGTGTACTACATCTGTGGCATTGTGGGCACACTGTGGTTCATCGCCTGGCAGTTCCTTGTCTTCGACAGTCCCGCCCAACATCCTCGCATCGCCGATTCGGAGAGGAGGTACATCGAAAAATCTCTGGGAGCCTCGGTTCAGACTACTAAGCCGGGACCCACGCCCTGGCGGGCTATAGCCACATCTCGTCCGGTCTGGCTAAATGTGGTGGCTCAGTGGGGCGGCATCTGGGGCCTGTTTACCCTAATGACCCATGCGCCAACCTACTTCCGCCTGATCCATCACTGGAATATGAGAGCCGTGAGTGGGGAAATGGATTAGATCTTTGAATTGGAGTAATACTGGTCATTTCTCTTATAGACGGGCTTCCTGTCAGGCCTGCCACATCTCATGCGGATGCTCTTCGCCTATGTCTTCTCCATGTTTGCCGATTATCTGCTGCGAACGGATCGCCTGAGTCGCACCAATGTCCGCAAGCTGGCCACCTTTGTCTGTGAGTATCAGGATCCTTAACATTCCAGAGGGATATGGTAATTATAATCTTACTTCCAGGCTGCGGCGTCAAGGGAATTATAGTCCTGGCATTGGCTTACTTTGGCTATAATGCCACAGCTGCCATTCTGTTGGTCACCTTGGCCACCATGTTCCATGGTGCAGTGTCCTCAGGACCCTTGGCTTCCATGGTTGACTTGTCGCCCAATTATGCTGGCATTGTGCTGGGAGTGAGTGGAATGATTGGAGGAATGCCGGGCTTTATTTCGCCGTTGATAGTGGGCTATCTCACCCAAGGAAACGTACGTTTTTAGAGATTCTTAAAAAGAGATATGATGTAAAAATACTCTTCCCTTTCATAGCAAACAATCGAGGCATGGAAGCAGGTCTTCCTGCTCAGTTCAGCCATGCTTACGGGCAGTGGTATCCTGTATGTCCTCTTCTCAGAGTCCACGCTGCAGCCTTGGAACAGTGGCTGCCACCCGTTGCCCGATCCTGGTCTCAAGGAGATGCAGAGTTTGACTCTCCAAAAGGATGATGAGGAGGAGAAGAAACCCCTGAAGGCTGACCACGACCAGGAAACAGATCCCAATGTGCCCGAATCGGAGACCAAAACAAAATCTAAGGGCTATGAAGAAAAGTGACAAGACACGGGGCCGCGTCACTCTCCTTTATTGGCATAATTCCGTGTTAGTTATGGCACCTCCGCCGTACATCCTCTGATAACGCCTATCGCGCCGTTCTCTGTAAATAAGTACCCCACGGATTGGGCGGGTTTAGCATGTTCAACCTCTAGATTTAAGCGACTTGTTTACTATACCATGAGATTGTGTTTGTCCAGTGTGTGTGTGTGCTTTTAGTCAAATAAAAGAAAATCCGAAAATGATTTACTGACCAGTGTGTTTTCTTCATATACATAATTCGAAACCCACGAAAGTCATTTGGAAATAGATCACTTGGGGTCTGCATGGCTCTGTCTGGCGTCAGTTAGATAAAATTATTTTATGATTACGGAAGCTGAAAGCGATCAGCTACCGTCTGGGATATTTTTCTTTCAAACTTTTAGATGTGATTCAGTTAATCCCAAAGCGAGATATCTTTTCTGAAGGATAAACAGAGGTTACTGTCTTGTGTGATATCTACAATTCTAGGTTTATTTTTAAACAGATTAGCAGCTATGGTTGGGTAATTATAAATAATGATAGCCTCTGGATTTCGTAGGGGAAGTTGTTATTGTTATAACTGAAGAATCTTTTGAAATTCATTTCCGATATTTTTTATAATAATAGTAAAAGAAAGGTAAAGAAATCTCTTAACTTAAATGTTCATAACTTAGCTTAAAATCGGAATATTAGGGAATGTCATACATTTTAGGAAATCATTTTAATAGGAGCATTATTTAAAGCTTAAATTTATCAACTCTAAAATCCAAAATTTTTTTTCGATTTTTTTGTTTTAATTTTTAATTTGTTAAAATTGTCAAAAATTGGTCAAAAATTTAAAATTTAGTTTTAAATGCAGAAATGTTTGCCTGTAAAAACCAAGACGATAAATTCAAACCCAACTTAAATCGGTCAAGTATTAGAAAAGTTATGATCATAAAACCAATGTAGTTATTAGCAATTTTTAAGCAAAAAACGCAACAAAAATTAATTGCGAATAACTTCATTGGTTTTACTATCATAACTTGGCTTAAACTCAACCGATTTCAGTTTGGTTTGGTTTTTTCTTCTTGTTTTTTACAGGCAAACATTTCTGCATTTAAAACTAAATTTCAAATTTTTGACCAATTTTTGACAAATTTAACGATGTAACCCCTTATTAAAAAATGAAAAAATCGAAAAAAATTTTCGGTTTTATATTTAACGAATTTCAACTTTAATTAATGCTCCTATTCAAATTATTTATAAAAATTTATGACATTCCCTAATATTCCGATTTTTAGCCAAGTTATGAACATTTGAGTTAAGTGGTTTCGGAACCTTTCTTAAACTATTATTATAACAAATATAGGAAATGAATTTCAAAGATTCTTCAATTATAAGGGATTTCACTTGTACTAGACATACCCATCTAGAGTTTACGTTTCTTTCGTCCCTTTTTCAAGGAGCTACTTTCTCCCAATCCATTGCCTGGCTAATGAGAAACCCAATTTACCCTTCGAACAAATGATTTGCCAAAGAAGTTAATAATTGCAATTTAAATCAAAACTGATTGAACCGGAAAATCGTTTTCCCTTTTTGGCTGCCGTTTCTCTCATTACTCATACCACGCGTTGCACAATTTGAAGTTTCGAGGAGAGAAACGGAAAAAGGAAACTGAAATTGAGCGAAGTCAGAGGTTGAGCAAGCTTTGGTCCTCGACTTTTTTACGTGCCTGCATTTGTTTCATTGGCGTCCATTTCCGATTGCACTCCAGGGAGTCGTAGATGTCAGTCCCCGTCTCCATCTCGGTGGCATCTACCAACATCTACCCCCAAATCATCCTGGTCTGTCCATTTCGCTCTTCGTCCGTTAAGCCAGTCGATGTCTTGTCACTTGATCCTTGAGCTTGAGCCTGCTAAGTCCGGGGCATTGATAGAGATTAATTGGTTTCCCGTTACGTTTGAGCAATAGGCTGATAAATACGTGAAGGATGTGGTCCTGACGAGGAGGAGTTCCATAACGAGATTATATCGTTGATTTGCCATCATCACCGAACCTCCTGAAATGGAGAACTTCTAAAGGAATGGGTAACGGAGGTCGTGTTTAGGTTTTTTAAAGAGGAATCCCCTTGCAGGGGAATTGATATTAGAGCCATTTTGACATAGTTATGATCGACTTAAAATTTGGAATTACAAACGAAACTAGCTTTCTTTCTTGTATTAAATTAGGTAAAAATTAAATTGTGTACAGCTAAAGATACATACTCAAAGTAATATTTTTTAAAGCATTTATTAACATTTCCCTAAACAATGTCTAGTACTTATTCATATCAGAAATTATCTCTTATTTAATCGCATTTCCCTGACTCCCCCCCCCCCACCGCTCTAATGCTCATTGAATGTGAAAATAAGTGTTTAAAGAGATTTCCACGCCCCCCAAAACAGACACTTTTCCATTGCCATTTGCATTATCTGCTCGAATCTGGCCGGGGGAAGCGGGAAAACCCTCCTTGGAGAATCTGGTAAGCTGTAAACAAGAGTTAACTTCAATAACAAAGACACAACTCCAGCAAACATAAAAAATTTAGCACGGATTTGCGAATTCCGCGGGAGTTGAAGTTACGCAAAATTTATGCTCACTTCCAAAAGGACCAAAAAAAGAAAACATGCAAAAAAGGACGAGAAGCCGGAGAGGAACACAAGCAAACAAAACAAAGCGTAGGAAAAAAATAATTCCCTGGCAGGAAGTAAATTCAATCGTAAACAACGCAATCAAAAATTCATTCAAACGAAGCATTAACGCTTATTCCGTTTAGTCTGCGGTGGTTGGAGGTGGGGGGAGGTCCTGTTACGGTGGAGGGAGGTCCTGCCTTCCTGGTGGCATGAGCTCCCTTTTGACGGGGCGGCGGTGGGGGACCTGTCTCATTGTCAGGCGAGTGCAACGGAAAACACTGAGGGGGGAGCGAGCCCAAAAAGCGTGCAACTGCCTCCCTGCTTTTTTAATTTTCAATTTTTATTCCTGCTTGAGTTTGTGTCGTTTTTTATTTTGGCTCACTTAGCCGGGACGTACATTTATTATGTGGGCACGGACGGAATCTCGAAAAAAAAGCAGCAGTAGCAGCAGCTACAGTAGGAATTTTGCAGTTCCGGGCACGTCGCTTCATAATTTTCCATTTCCATCTGTTAAATGGGAAGCGCCACGGAAAAGCCGCGAATAAATTTGTGGGTGGATCCATGCACACACACACACACATGTACATGTTACCTGGGAAGGTACTCCGGACTCCGGAACAATGGGCACACACTCACACGGATAAGTATCCGCGGCAATAAATTTAATTTGCACAGCGAAAACATCGCAAATCCATTTTTTATACCATAAATTCCTTGGCTCCCCAGTGACTGGCATTCGGGTTCAGGTACCTGCTGCCCTCCCTCCATCTCTCCAGTTCCGTTTCCATCCCCCGGACCTGCCCCTTGTGTCACTTTTTCCGTTGTGCGTTTCAGGAAGGTATTAATGGATGTGCCAACACGCATATGGAGGTGAACTACGCACAGATACGACAAGGGGCAAGGCAGTGAGGGGAACTTAACCCCTTTTTATTAACCTTCCAGCATGTTCTGAAGGAACCTTATATTGCATAAGCTTTGTTTATATGTATTTATTATATTTTATTTATAAAATAATATATGGGGTCCGATAGGTGCTACATTTATCCAAAGAGAATTGATTTTGATATATGTGAAAAAATACGAAGTATAAATTTATCATACAGAATTCATGTTCATTATTACTTGTTTACAATCCCAAAAAATGGACAGACTTCTTAACCAAATGAACAACCTAACCCCCTCTACTCTTAAAACCAAATCCCCTTCTCCTGAACCCGGATCATGACCTCCTAATTGAACCCTAGCCTTGACTTCAACTTGTTCATTAGCATTAAACATTCAGACCTGGCCGAAATCTTTAATTTACACTTTGGACTCCCCATCATCCGTCTTGGTAAGCGCATCCTCCTTGAAATAGACTGTATTAGCCCATCCCCCCGTCCAGTCACTCAATCATAAATATTATTAATAATGTGTGGCTGCGGTCGGTCTCCTGGTAGTGGCAAGTTCCCTGCTCTGTAAGTCTGCCAGGGCCTTTGGCTAATTTATTTAGTTGCAGAGCCCCGGACACACACAAGTAAGTTTGCCATTGCCATAAACTTCGGTGAGCACACATACAAGCCAAATGGGATTAGACCTCGGCAGCGGGGGGAAACTTTCTGTTTGAATTGGCCAAAAACTATAGTCGTAGAATTTCCAGCGGAAAAGTTTCTGCCAACTCGAGGCTAGCGCCTCATCCCCCTATATTACTTGTACATATCCCCATCAAAATGTTAAATATGAAAGCCACTTAAAGGAAGCCAAATTAAAGTTGTCACATTAGGTAAATGAACGGGACAAGGGGATGGCTATGGGGGAGTGTCAGTCGAAAGCATCGCTCCTTGTTTTAATCTTGAAGATATAACTTTTGCCTCGGCGATGATAAATCATAAGCAGACCCTCGAACAAAGGCAGATCCCAACAACAACCAACCGAAAAAACCACACACACACCGCCAGGGACGCGGATGAGAAGGACCCATCCAGGACTCAGACGCACAGCCGGAAGGGAGCCCAGGGTGGGCGGTATTTCACAACAATATGTGAATATGTTATTTGTTCTGGGAATTGTGAAAATCTCAACAGGTCCCCGCACTTTGCATATTATTTTTAATACGCAGGACGCGGTATCCAGGAGGCAGGACGTCGCTCTCAGGTCAGAGTTTGGCCAATTTCCTGGCTAGCCACAAGCAGCCCGCCCATTTTTGGATACTTGTGTTTGCCAAGACATTAAGGAGGACAGGCCACACAGTTGACAGGACCCGTCTCTTCTTGTCTCAGGAATCAAGCGGGTATATATAGCTAATATTTACATAAATTCCCCGATATTTCTGGGTTCTGTGCAATTTAAAGTCTTCGCTTGATTAAGTTCTTTGTTGTTTTGAGGAAGTTCGGTAAAAAGAAAGTCGATTGAGGATATTGTTACTTGAAGTTATTGGCATAAGAGGTGACTTCTTTTAGAAAAGAGATTTATTTTTAAATATCTTCCTAAGATAATGGTTAGTTTTGCGATTTTCTACATTGTTTTCTAAGGAGTTGAATCAGAAATTGTCTTTCCCTTTTTGATCCTGCGACGAAACCTTTATAGAACCCTCAAAACGTGTACTTTGCATTGCGTTCTTTCAGGTTCATTGATGTTTTCTTTTATAAATATTTCAGGCAAAGTCCATTAGAATTATTTGGATGTTTGGCTGGCTGCATTATTCATGAGTGCATGCAAATTGAATTGGACACAAAGCCAGGAATGCCAGAGGGTTGAGCAGAGAACACTCTGTGGCAGGTGGAGCAGGAGCAGGAGCTGTTGTCAGAACGAATTGGCCATGTCTCTGGGTTGCTACTGCTGCTCCTTCGACTGCCGCTCGCAACTCAGCAATTCCCCGGGTGAACATTCATTCTGATTATGCACACACATCGATATGAATAACACATTCCAATCCAACAGGACTCCGTGACTCCACCTTCGTCTTCGAGGAGCTCGAGCTGAGCAAAACCGGCGGCGAGGATTCAATTAAACGACCACAATTCAAATGTTGACGTCACGGTTTTTGGGCCTTATTAAATTATCATTCGATTATGCCATTATGTTTGCCCCCGCCGATTGCCCCCGGAATCAACCCCGGCTAATGGCACATCCGGCGGAAGTTTAACGATTCCGTGGCCCCGGGGTTGTTGCCAACTCGAACTTATGTTGTCTTCTCTTGCCAACACTTGGCGCCGGGAAACCCTTTTCCTTGAAATTTATCTCCTTTATGCAGCGAAAATTGCTCGGTGCTGAAAGTATCTTGAATGCGAAATACATATAGCTGATGCAGCAGTAGCAGGTCCTGGCATCCCATTAAATGTAACGATTATTATCTCACGTAGCACCATTTTGGGAATTTTAAATATGAAAACTGCTCAAATTGTCCTCGGAATGGGCATCGAAGAGTGTGCCAAAAAAAAAAACGAGTTGGCATTTTTAAACAGGTGAAATGGAAGAAAGTGTCCTGGAGTGTGAGATCCTAACAAGGTGGATGTTATGGGTTTGAAATGATATATGGGAGAAGGGGTTATTGCTTATGTATTTGTTATATTTATAAGGTGTAATTTTGTCTTTCCAATAATCCTATTTCGAAATATTATTGTGAGCTATCACAGGGGAGTACTTAAATATTTAGAAAATATATTAAACATTGCAGGACTTCAATTTATGTATCTAATTTTCACAGACATACCCTTTCCTTGTAAGCCCATTAAACCCCTTCTTTTATCTAACTTCCTGGAATAGTAAGAGTAGTAAAAATCTCAGTTAGCCTCCGGCTCCGTGTTATGTTCCTTTTATGGTCAAACCCCCAGGTGTCTTAAGTTTTGCTCCAAATGGAAATCACTTTCCCCCGGGTCAGCGTAAACTTCAAATGGCTTTTTCTCCAACCGGAAACTTTTATTTGCTCACTTTCTCCTGGTGCTTCTGAGACGGCGACACATTTAGCACATCAGCCGTCAGGATCCTGGAACCACATCCACCCGCATCAATTGCCGCAATTTGCCAATGAATGGACACTTCCCAACTTCATACCAATTCCATGGCCTTGGGCCGAAACTTACTGACCGCAACCCTTTTTTTTTTCACCACAAACGTGCCACGTCCTTTGGCCAGTGTCCCGGTGTCCCGGTGTCCCCGGTGTCCAGTGTGTCCTTTTGTCCCAAGTCCGTCACTTTTGTATACCGCTGGGTGTTTATCCGAGTGCTTCGGAGCGCCAATCAAGCGCAAAACCGTTTTTGACATGTCCGGGACGGACACACACGAGTATCGAATGGCCAACCAGGAGGAGGACCAACCAGGGGCTGGCCCCCGGCAGCCAGTGGTTAGCTGCGTGGCCGAACGGACAATGACAATTCAATTACAGAAATGGAAATAGCGGCTGGCATAAAAATCAAATAAAAGCTTCATAAAGTGCTCCGGATGAGCAAATAAAATCAGTGGGCAATGTCAGGCTGGGTTTTTCGGTTATGGGAGATGGGAGTTGGGAGCTGGGCGGTCCTGCCGCCAGAAGTCTTGTTTTTGATTAAAGTCCAGGATTACACGGAAAGATATTATTATAAAGTTGTTATTCTTTTGGTTAAGTAAAATAAAAGTAAATGCTATTTATGCACAATTTATTAAGATTAAGTCTAGATTTTTAAAACAAATAAACAAATCTTTGTAGATATTCAAATATAATCATTATAGTTTTAAAAAACCCTTAACAAGGCTATTAAAATTATGCAATATCTTGATTAGTTTGAATTTTAAAGCATTTAGCTAATTAACTAAAACATTCTCATTACTTTTTCTCTGTGGAAAATCGAATAGCGTTTATTGTGGGGGTCCTTCTATGGCCTGACCCCCGAGCCTTTGCGGTCATTTGGCAATTGGCGCCATACACACGCACCCACTCCCATTCAGGACTCATTCCATTCTTTCTCCGCCCTTTAGGGGGGGCAGCAGAATCGTAAAGTTCCCACGCGTTGGGAGTTGGAATCTGCCCCCCCCATGAAGCGGAAGTGAAAATCGAAATGAATTCGATAACCACCCGCCTGACCCTTTTCCGGCTCAATGTCTGCGGTTGCTGCGGTGACTCACCTGGACGGACACCTAATGCTCGGGAAACTTGAAACTCTCACCTGCCGGCAGGTTGACACTCTTAAAGTCGTGGAACAAATTGGAAACGTTGTTTTAAGGGGAGGAGAACTGCCGGCTATTGAAAATTCATAGCCAAAAATTTATTCATGGCCTGCCCCACAGACTCTCAAGGCATTAATATTTAAGCAGCGTCGTTCTCGGCCGGCCTGTGCCTTTGGACTTTCCCGAGATCCTGGCCTGCTTGGGGTCACGAGTTCCCCGGTTTTTTTTTTTCGGCGAGCCTGTCGCAAAGTTTGTGTTCCTGGCCCTCATCCTGTACCTGTTTCCGTGGCTGTTGCTGCGGCTGTCAGTAACAACGTCTCGAGGACATGAGGGCAGCATTTTTTATGGACCAAAAGTTGGCCATGCCTAAGGACACAGTGGGGCGAAAAGGCTATGTCATTGCAGTCCTCGATTTTAGAAGGAAGTATTAAAGTGTGTCTTGAAATCAGAGGAAAATCTTTTAAAATTAATCAAATATATGATTATAAACCTTAAGAAACTTAAGCCTTAAACAAATAATGCATAAATTGTAACAAGTAAAAGTAGTTTTTATGAACTAATTTTCAAAAGTGAATTCATAAATTTATATTAATGTTTTACGTTTATAAAACCCTTAAATAAGGAGCAGACTTATATGGAAATATAATTTAAAAGAAGCACTCTTCAGTTGCTAGCTATCTTTAAAATAAACTTAAATATTTAAAACAAATCCCTTAGATATCCTTTGGTAACTTCTGATATATACAAAAATATTAATAATATCTACCTCTACATTTTTATATATTTTTAAAACTTCTAACAAATCGTACACCTTTTCCTAAAATTTTCCGCCCACGGTGGCGCCTTTCTTTCTGCAACTTCCACCCCTCGGCGGGTGCCAACCCCCAGTGCCCTCAGTACCTGACCGTAGTTGTTGTCTTTGCCCAATTTGTAACCCTTTAAACCGTCTGACACGCGTATAATGTGACAGAATGTTCCAAACTACACATTAATTTTTGATCAAATGGCTTTCGACTGGTCCCGGTCCTGGATCGTTGCCTGAATCCTTGCCAGAATCCTTGAACGACTCACAGTTCGAACTTCCGAGGAGGAAGAGGAGTGAGCAGCCAGCCTGTCAAATGTCATTCGGCGGCCAAAATGTTTCGGCCAAATGAAGTTAAGTTATCAAGTTGTTGCGGCGGTTAGCCGGCAGAAGCTGGAAATTAATGAAATTTTTTTATATTTTTTTGCCAGGACCGGCGGCGATTGGCCGAGGCCAGCACACAAAAATTCATTTATTTTCATTTATTGTTTCACATTTCCCCGAGGACAGCGAGACGTTGCAATTACCGCAGAAAAGAGAAAGAAAACTCACCAAAAAAAAGGGGCGGCTTCTGTCGCCGAGAAAAAGTTTGAAAAATATATATACATTTTTTTTCTTCTTGTCGGATTTTTATTTTATTTACTTTTTACTGGCCGGGCGGGCGTGTTCATAATTCCGCTGACTTGTCCCGTGTCCTGTGGAGTAATTTTTACTGCAGGACAAGCGCAAATACATAATTGAATAACCCGGGCAGAGGAAAGGAAGGGGTGAATCGCGGGCCAGCAAAAGTTTTAATTCAATTCCTTGTGCGTTGTTAACTCGAGACGTCGTCGTCGTCGTCGTCCTGCTGAAGTTGATTAATTTCGCATTTTTACGCTTGATTATACGAGACCCAAAGAAGTTCGCCTGCGTTACTATCCTTGTGCGTTACTTGCAGGACTTTCCTTGGCAGTTTTCCTCCTTTTTTCGCCTTGAATTTTTCAAGGCACACACACTTACGCACAGAGGCGGCAAAGGAAGGAATCTTTTTCGTGGCTGTGGCAAAAATATGGCGTTGAATCCTTTGGGAAATTTCGATATCACACTTTGTTCAGCGTTCTCGTCATGCCCGCAAGTTCATTACACATTCGCCGGAGTCGAAATGAGCAAAAGTAATGGGAAATGCACTGGCTTGGGGGTTGGGGTTGGTTCTGGGGGTTGGGATGCCAGAACCGGCAGGTTGATTAACCAGACTTGGAGGCACAACCCCCTTAGCAAGACCTATATGCTGTGTGTGGTGTGCCATAAAAATCTCAATTATTATCTCCGCCATTACTTCGCCTCTGATTTGTGGAGCCGAGTGGAAAGTATCTGACAGTTTGCCTTGATTGCAGATAGATGATTCCGATTTCCATCTGCTAATTATAAGTGATCAATTATTTATCATTGTGATTATGGAGGAAGAGAAGTCGAAAATATTTAAGGCAATCATTAATCGAGTTTTGGAGGGGAGAAATATTAGGTTGCTTATTTTGGATCACAACTATAAATATATTTGTTTGCTACTTTGGAAAGCTTTAAAATATATTGTCATTTTCAAATACTTAAAAAATAGTTGTTCAGCATATTTTAAAGAACTAATTGTATTGTTTTCTTTATCTTACCATTTTTTCTTCCCTAGAACTATATTTCCAACATCATTTTTAGTCCGGAGAAAGCTCTGCAGAATTGGCAAAGAAAGCTAGAGAATAGAATAAAAGAATCTACACCACAAAGGGAGGCTAGACTACGAGAAGACAAAAGGCAAACGACACTTGGAAAGACTTGACAGTATTCGCAAGAAAGCCGTCGAAAGGGGAACGCCATAAATCAAATGTATCTGCGTATTTGCGTATCTCAGAGCCATGTATCCCACTATCTTTTGTCGAATGCGCCGTATGTAAATGCCAGACTTTAGTTATAACTAAATATATATATATGATCATAGATGTGGCTAATTATAAGCGACACCCCAGATGATTTGCATATGACAAGGCCGGTTAACAGCTACAAAACAGTTAGCCCAACTCCGGAGATGGAGTCACAGATGAAGATAGCTGCGTTGTAATTACCAGGTGTCGGTGTGGCGGCGGAAAAACCCACCAATTATGGGCGTAGATTCTCAAAGCGATGACTCACAGGCGGACTCAGAGTCTGGGCTAAATTTAGACACGGGTTTATTGCGGCCATTAGCGTTTTTAATTCATAATTTATAATTACTTCTACGATTAGGTTTAAGATTTGACTACGATTAGGGGAGATTAGTGGCGGATCACCGGGCAGCGACCAACTCGAAGCGCTGATCCCTGCCAATGGGCTCCGCCTTGCTCTTCACCAGATACTTGGAGAACTCGGCCGGCGAGCGGAAGGCTTTGACGGGGAACTTGCCGAACCGACCGTTGGTCCTCGACAGCACATAGTATACGGGATAGGGGCCCGGCGTCATCTGGACGGGCACGGAGCGAGACTCCGCCTGATTCCCGTCCAGAGACAGACGGACCAGGACTCCGTCACCCTTAGCGTCCAAGTTGAGCTGCTTCTGCTGCTTGAGTTTCTGCTTGGGAGAGGCTTTTAGTTGGTATTTCAAGTCTCGCTGCGTCGCATCTTCACCACTGGCGGCGGCTATCTGCTCCTCCGCCTTCACTGCGGGCCGGGGTCGCCGTTTGCGCATCTGTTTTGTGTCCAAATACTGGCGCTGACTGGATGCTGGAGCGGATCCAGCCCCGAAACTACTGCCTGGCCTGAGGGTCTGGATCTGAAAGAAGGCCGAGTTCATCTGGCTGCCGGTGCTGTCCTTTTTGGGCGGCAAGTCATGCGGATGGACACGGATCACCTTCTGGGTCTGGTTTGCAATGCTGATCACGTCTTCTTCGATGTCTGAGGACTCTTCGAGGGCCAGGGAAGCCACAAGCAGGGATGCCAGGCAGAAGCTGAAGAGCTGGAATGAAAAGGAGATTTATTATTCAAGGGAATATATCTATAAAAATATTTTGATATTCCCCTAAGCACAAGTATATGTTTTCTAGACGTTTCCTAGGTCATCTACCAGCTACGACATTATTCCCATTCACTGTGGGCGATCAATCACAATTACCATAATCCGTTGATGGCCGAACATCGTGTAAGATCAGCTAAGATCGCTCAGTTAGGTGATGGAGCTATTTCTGGGGGGCTTCTGTGGATTCCGCAACTGTGCGACTTGTGTTGGATGCTGCCGTCTGACGACTGAAAACCCAGCTGGAACCCAGCGATCGCTGTAAGCTTTTAGAGTCGCAGATCCCACCTGTGCCCCCCTACGTTCATAATGAAGTGTTTGGCAGAGAGACGCCAGAACAAATAATGAGCCAAAAATTGGTTAGTTTTGTTGCGTATTTTGTCATCTGTCTGCGGGTACCTCCTTTCCCCGGATCTGGAACGGCACAGTGGGTACAGTGGCTCAAGGTATGGTGGAAACTTGGTTGAAAATAAATCAATTTAGTGTTTGTTTAGCGATAAGACATGGCTGATGATTACCTCATTGATTAATTTGTTTACGAGCGGGATCACCACGGCCAATACTCCTCCCCATTCCCGATTGACGTTTGATGATTGTGACTGTTTTGTGCATTGTTTGGGATTTTTAAGATATTTTTATCCAGCTGAATTGTTCATCAGAAGTTTACCAAGTACTAAAGGGTATGATGATTGTGAAGGGGAGTCTTGAATTTTATCTGACAGACAAATAGCTTTTTAACTACTGCTAATGGCTTTATTTTTCTTTCATCTCTGAATGTTTATGACAATAATAAATGTGAATTCTATTTAAGAAAAGTCATAACAAAAAACAAAACAAGAAATATAAACTATTTTAAAAATATTTTTCTAGCAAAATAGTTATCGAAAAAAATATTATGTTTTGGCAAAATGTAACTTAGGGGACAAAAGACTACATTAAAATGTTATTTTAAAACTAATTATATTGTTTTTTTGTTTTTTTAAATCAAAACTAATATTTTTTATTAATAGTGTAAGTTTGTTAAAGTTTTGGAGTTCCTAAATTTACTTACAACATAAAGAGGTCAATAAAATAAATTATAAATGAAAGAATTTACACTTTCAAGAATGTTTTACTTTTAAATAAAATAAAATTTCAATGTACCATCATTTAATAAAGAGTATTTGGCAAATATAAATATGCTTAATACATTTTATCAACCGATCATTAAGCGTGCATCACTAATTATTGTAATGAAATTATTTATGATAATTGTCAAAGTCTCAGACACTGCACATTGTTGGCCATTCGGCGTGTGCACAAACGAATCACAAATAATAAAAGAAATAATAAATCACAATGGGATAAAATCGAAATAATTTAAGCAATTTTTATATATATAGAAAAGTAGGCAAGCACTCACAGCAATTATAAGAAAGCTAACCACAACAAAAATGATATTGAATAACATTTTTTACCCCAAGAAATCTTTTAAGTAATCCACAGTTTAAGTAAAGTTGTGTAAAATTAAATGAACAAGTGTTTTTTCTTAAATAATTTTAGTGCCTATAAAAAGTGTAAGCGAGGTAATTATACATTTCTTCGAAAACAGAATATTACTCTTATTTTTTCAACGGGTTTCTGAGTCATAATTATATAGACAAAAGTTTAGGTAAACAGCAATTTTAACTTCTTTTTTTATATTATAAATAATAATGTTGTTAATATGTCCATAATATAGAAATTAACCATTTAATCTATTCCATTTTAACCAATCTTTAGTTTACAATGTTACTAATATATTCTGATTCGTATAGCTTAACTTTTAGGCTTTTATAACCAATTATAAATTACACTTTATATAAAGATTCCAACCTCTGTATATACTATTTCTTTTTCAAGTTTTCTTCACCAATTACCAGACATTTTCCCATAGTCCGGACACAGCTCAGACAATTATAATTCAATTGTATTCAGATGGAAGATATAGAAGTCATGAAGCCGCCGATGACGGTGACTCAATGTGGTTCTGTTCCTAGTTGCTGTTTCTGGTTTTTGGTCCGAACAAGCAACTTAACACGAGATTGGCGATTCGATTCGAGAGTTGGGGAAATAGCGCTCAATGGAATTAGAGATCTTGAAATTAAGGCCCCGAACAAGGTTAACATTTGTTGCGGATTATAATCTTTTAATTGAAGCTGTGCGCGCGGGCTTACTGCACACAGAAAATAAAGTGCCACGGACTCTGCCTTAAATTGATTTTGAAAAACGAAGACAAGTTAATAACTCGCTTGATTATGTCACCTGTATTTGGTGGCAGCTCATTAGCTATGCCCAGCGAAATGGGTTTAATGGGAATTCATTGACCCAGTCAGCGGCGATTCGATGCGATTGAATAACTCCATCGATCAAGCCGAGAACAAATCATCGATGACGCCAATGATGATTATGCTAATGGTGTTTTGCGGCTAAAGGGGTCAGCGATTTTTATGGCCAAAAAATGGGAGATCTTCGTATATATATATATATATATATTGGCATCGTAAAAATTCACTTTGCTGGCAATAGTCGAGATGACAAAAACCATTTATAGCCAACGGAACATCACAGAAAAAATCGGAAAGCCACTCTGCCAGACGGTAATAAAATGCCAGGATGCCAGGATGCCAGCAAGCCAGGACCAAGACAATGGATTGTATAGATTCGTGTAGATTCGCATACATTTCTCCCATCCTCCATCCATGTCTCGCGCCATCGATTGTTATTCAAAGCAGCCATAATCTGTGCCAAGACGTCGTCGCATCGAGACAAAGTGAACTGGCAGCAGGGAGAAAGCCCACAAGAAAGGGTTTTGGGTATGAGGGGGAGGGGCTTTTTGGCTTTTTAGTTAGCCAAGTGTTCGGGGAATTGAGCTGTAACTCAACAGGTTTTAGCTTTTAAGTCTCTCACTCCTTGCCGGGGCTAATGGATTATTTAAAGTGTCCTTAAAGTTGTAGAAAAAATATCACGAGACTGGGTATCATGTGTTTTGCGGTTGGCCAACGGCTGTCCTTCGTAATTAGATTGCGAAAAGGACCTGGGTCATACATATATCTGCTGCCACCAGAGGTGACCAGTAACCCTTTCCCACACACCCCGAGGCTAATGGACAGCAAATCCGTGGACATTTGTTAGCAAAGTTTGTCCTTTTTTTTGTGGGTTTTGTGTTTTTGCGGTCAGCACATAAATTACCTATTAGCTATAGGGATCACATATAATTTACGAGTGGCCCAAGGACCGACTTAATTATGTTACACAGGTGATATCAGAAGCGGGGAGCGGGGTAGATAAGCCCAGCCACACCCCCGGCCATATCCTTTTGTGAAAAATTTCGTGCTGACTCAAATAGTTCGTCTTCCGGGGGTGGAAATTATCACACTCTTCTTGGGAGATGACTCTGGCTTTTATTACATGACAATTACCACAATCAGGGGAGCATATGGGAGCCACATTCACACCGCAGCATGGGTTGTCGTAAAAAAGAATGGCCGAAAGCGGCACTTGGCCGGGCCAATAATCGTTCTGTCGAAAGTTGCAGTTGAGGCGGGGGAGTTGAGTTTCCTTGGAAGACATTACAAACCCGAAATGGTTATGTCTTCGTCGAGTTATCAGCTAGCAAATAGGAACTACAAATGCCATTTCGCTGGCTAAACAAATGTCAAAGCAGACATAACACTTAAGGAGAGATTTTGGTCAAAGTGGAGGAGGTTTTTCTTAGCAGTTTCTGGGTTTAAGAACAATGAGAATCAGGCGGTTTAAATTGGATATAATATTCGTCAAGCATTTTTGATAAAAACTCACTAAGTTGGACAGTAAATGTGGTCTTAATGCTGTAATTGTATGTGTTAAGTTATGTTTTTGGAGAAACTTAAGACTGGAATTATAGCTTTAAGTTGTCGATGCTATTTAACCCATTTTAACATTAGAGTTCTTAGGAAATTTCTTTGTTAATTGAAGACATAAAATGTGCAGATACTTCTGCAGTACTTCCTTAATCAATATATAAATATATAACAGAGTTTCCTTGTAATATATCATATTATATCCCAGTATTATCCTTTTCCTATCTCGGTCTTCACTAATTTCTGTACATCTGCCTTTCAGGGCAAATATAAATTTAAGGTCATAAAAATTCGAGCAAATATTTGTCTTGGAATCATCATAAATTCGTTGCGAAAAACGCTCTTGTTAGCCATTAAAATATTTAACGGATTGCCGCTGATGGACTGGGCGGTGGCCGCCACCCGCCCAACTTCCCCGGGACATGGCCAGGCAACGGCCAACGATGGGGGAAGGCAAAGGATCGAGGGAAGGACACCAGCAGCATGTACATAATCTCTACCGTGCACCTAAATCCCGACAAGGTGCCCGCCAATGCCGCGATGACTCCGCCCTGAAACGTTTGGGGTTCCAGCTTCGAAGTTAGACGCAGTCCTTCACTGCGCAGCTGCAGTACTTTCGCCTCGTCCAGTTGGTGCAAATCGGTTGGGAGGAGGCAGCCGGCCTCCGGGGGTGCGAGTGGGAGTGGGAGTGGGAGGTCCTTGGAGCCGCATTTAAGACTGTTCCGATTCCAAACTGTTTCCGAATCCGAATCCAAATCCCGAGAACTGGAGCTGGACCGAAGAAGGAGCGGGGAACTGAAGTGGCGGCAGGACTCTCCTGTGATTTTAAAGAAAATGAAGAATACACTCAAATTTCCACAGAATCCAAGGCAGATTTAAAATCCTTCCTTTTATGCCGCCTTTCACCAGCAAATACGTAGGCTTTCCTGGCCAGGCACGTCACGTCCTGTGTGCCTCCCTCACGCAGCGCCAATTAACGCTAATGCAGGACTCATAATTTCACGCCTTACGGTGAAACATTAACCCAAACTCTGGTCTGAGTGCGTGTGTGTGAGAGAGGTGAGTTTGCCATGCAAATGAACTGGCAAATGGAGCTTGTCAATATGGCAGTTGCAAATGCAAATGTCCACCATTTTTTACACATAAAGAAATTAAAAACAAAATTGTAGAAAAACAATAAAGGGAGTTCGGGTCTTGGAAAAGCATTAATTGTGGCTTAAAATGTTGTCATCTAGAAGGGACCATTTCTATAGCAAAACTTAAATCCTTTTCCTTGTAATTTTTTAGCGAAAAAATATTGTCTAATTTAAATGGAAAAGCGGAAAATAGTGTAAATTAATTTATTAAATTGAGAACAGTTTGTCCTTAACATAACTTTAAAGAGCGTATTTCTTAAATCAATATATTCTTTGTTGGGATCTCAAAAATAAAAAAAAACATTATCTGAATAAAAATATTATTTATTTTAAATAAATAATTTTCTGTGTTAGTTTTCTTTTGGTCAATAAATCGGTATACCAATTTAACAAATATTTGCTAACATTTTTATGTAACCCCTCTTAAAATTTAAAAAAATTGGGTAATTTTGAAAATTGTTCTCAATACTTTACTATTTATTATAAAGATTTGAATTGTAGATTAAATTTTTTTAAAATAATTGGTAATTACCGGCTTTGTGACCAAATATTCCCTAAATCTTAATTATTTCCCATTTTTAAAACGATATTTTATATATGAACATTTTTTTTTCGACAAATTAAAGCTTAAAAATTAATTATTAACATAACTAAGTCAAAAAAGCATCAATTTCAATTCGGAAAACTTTTCTTTGCTTGTTTTTATTGGTTTAATAAATCTGCATACTAAAATACATGTTTTAAAAAATTCAATTTTTTTTTAATTTTTGACTATTTTTATGATGTTACCCCTTATAAAATTTTGAAAAATTGACTAAAAATTTTTTTCTCCCAAATATGGCTAGATCGATTCGTCTTTTTTTCCTGATCAAGAATATATATGACTTATGGGGTCGGAAATGATTTCTTCACTGATTAAAATTATAAAACCGTAGGGGTGGGGTAGAAAAAGCCTTCTTCTTTCTTTTTTTTTTTTTTAATTTTTAACAATTTTGACGTTGTAAGAAATTGTTTGAAATTTGAGTGACTTTTATTTCATACAAATGTTAGTTAGATCGACTCGGCTGTTGATGCTGGTCAAGAAAATATATGCTTTATAGCTTCTGACTAAAAAGTTAATACCCAGCCAGGATTTAAAAATCAAAAAAACTGCTGCACCCAGTATAAATTTCCCATAATTTTTAGCAGTGCACCCACATGACCCCTCCCTTCCCCCGCTTTAAGGGAGAATCCATAAAAAGCAGAGTGTCCACACACACATGTATGGGTGTATGCTTGGACCTTGTTCCAAACTGTTTTGCAAGGTGTTGATTATGGCCTTTGATATGCAAATGAACTGGTTTTACAGTCGCCTCCCTCCTTTTCTGGGATTCCCCCTTGGTGGACGACGACCTGCTGCTGCTGCTGCTGCTGCTTAGCACTCCGCTGGGCCAAAACAAATGGCGCTAATGATGGGCCAAGATGACACCTTGTGGAGGCGTATATCACCATGTCAGGGATATATGTATCACCACTCGGATGGAATGGCCGGCTAAAGACTCGACCCCGAAAAGGGTTCCTTAAGTGCGTGCGCCGCCTTTTCAGGGCACTTTCAACCCCAATTAGACTCATTAGGCAAAACGGGCATTACAATGGATACCTCTCACCACGTCGGAAAACATACGGAAAAGCCCCCGGAAAACCCCGCCGCCGACGACGAGGTGCGAAACGTGGGCGCTGACTTTGGAGTGATTTACGACACAAATTACGGGCTTAAATGGACAAACATGCCTAGTTTTAATCATAGGTGGGATGTGTCCATTAAGGGACACCGGGGGGTGTGGGATATAGTGCGACGGAGGAGGTCCCCGAATGGGCATTAAGCATGTGCGACATAAATTAATTAACCTTTTCTCACATTCCCTTCACGCATTGTTGGCCAACATGTTTATGCAAAACTATTGTCCTCGTTTCGGGGATAGAAAAAGAGCCTCGAAACTACTCTGTGGGGTTGTATGACTTTCATATAATCTATATAGACTTTAGCCCTATAACTTAATGCTAAAATCTTGTTGCTTTTGGAGTTAATGAACTTTCGCATTCGGTGGGTCTAAGAGCGAACAGCGAACTGAACTTTGATGGGCAATAAAGTTGGAGTAACATTCTTTAAAGTATTTAAAAGGTAATATAATGAAGTTAAAGAAGGTTAAATAAATTTAGAAAATAGTTGGAGAAAGCATACATAAAATATTAGGTTCAAACCGCAAGATAATATTATTTTAGAGAATATTTAATTGGAATTAATATACACACTAACCTCGACTCTTTTGGCTATTTTAAACTTATTAAATAGGCTTGTTAATTCTCAAACTATTTACTTTGCAAAAAAACTAGTATTTCTTAACTATAAATAAGAAAGATCTCACCCCAGCACTCAACTTTCCTCACAACAAAGAAACTAGTATTTAAATTATTCAAATTTAACTAGAGAAATAGAAACCTATGCACAATAATAATGATTAATAAATAATTCCCTGAAAATAATAATAAATCCAGTTATCTAGAGGCTCAATTAATAATATTTTTTAACATTTCTTAGCATCTGCTGCTTTCTTTCGAGCTTTCAAGCCAAGACTTTAGTCTTTAGTTCTTTGTTCTCTATAATTATTCATCGGGGAGCTTTATTTCCATATATTTTTTTCTTTCCGCTGGTTGATAAATACTTTAAACTGATTACCATATTCTTATCGGCAAACTTATGCCAGCCAGCATGTGGGTCAAGATAAATAAATAGCGACTTAAACAGCTTTTGTTATTAGTTGAAGTGCTCGAAATAAATACGCATAAAAACCCAACAAATTGGGTGAGAAACAGCAACTTTGGGGACAAGGGCCGGCCGAAACGGCGATGTTTGCTTAGAAATGGCCCTCCCGGGAAATTATAAAAATATATATACAGGCCACGACGAATCAACAAAAAAAAAAAAGAAACAGTTCAACACGCAAAATATTTAAAAGTGGCTTGGGGTTTTAGGCAAAAGTTGCGCCTAATTGTAAACGGCCCGGCAGCGGATGACACTTTATGAGTACTCAGGGCCACTCCACTCCACACTCCATGAAATTGAATTAAAAAGTGAGAGAACAGGGGACGGGGACGCAGCAGGAACAGGATCAGGAGATGGGCTGGTAGCCAGTGCAGTCCTGGCGGAGTTCAAAATGTTTTCCTCGCCGCCACCCGGGGCAATGTAACACGGGGACTTAAGCGGCATTAATTATGAGCCAGTGAATGGGGGGAAATATGTGCCCTGGAAAAGGCCTCCTGCAGGACCCACATGTGTGCAGCACTGTCAACCTGGCAAAATTTAATTGACCAAACACCTCTGCCCTCGCAGAGACGAGGAGAATGGCCAAAGGACTTGCCACAACTGACACAGTGAACGGGCGAATTGGGTGGCAAATGCAATGGCATAACGATAATTCCACGGCTCTTGCCTCTAGGCCTGGTCTGGTCCTCTTTCCAATCCCGACGCCTCCCCGTGTTGGGTCCCACCTGGGAGTGCACATTAAATAATTACCGCAAATGGGCTTGGCGATAATTTTTGCACCAAAGACCCCGAGGCTGACCAGTAACAACAGACGCAGCGCAGTTGGAAAAATAAAAATTGTAATTGTAATTGCGAAAACAATAAACAAATGTGGCATGCCGAGGAGTGCATCCATAGTTGCACTCGGGGAATACAATTTTCCGGTCAGCATTAAAGCGGAAAAAACAGAAGCTATTAGAGGTTAAATACCCTTTGATTAAATGGAAATCAATGTTTTATAAAGTATTAAGTTAAAGTTCAAGAACATTTTGTTTACGCATATATTTTAAATTTTGTTGTTAAACTAGTTTTTGCATACTTTTGGTCATGCCAAAGAGTGTTTCTAATATTAAAACAATTTTTTGATTCTTGTTTTATTTGAATTATATAAAATATAATATATTTTAAGGCCCCCAAATAAGGGTTAATATGTTTATTTATTTGGGAAGAAAAATAGAATTAGAAAATTGATTTTAAAGCCACACAATTTCTATGTTCTCAATTTTAAATTTAATATTATTTATCAAATGTATTGTGTCCTGATTAAATGTATATAGTTTTGATTCAGTTTTCTATATTTTTTCTAATTTTCTTACAAACTTTATTAAATGGTTCCATTTCATTAAAATATATTATAAATAAAATGTTCCATAATATCATCACAACCTCTTATACCCACTTATCTCACCTGCCTTTTTCAGGGTATTAAAAATTGTATTTAATTAACGCCACCGGCTGCGCTTCGATTCCGTTGCATTCCTGTGCGGCTTATATGAGTCCTGGCGGGGGCAGGAGGAGCAGGACTTTCGGGTTGGCCATTTAATTTGCATTTGGAGCCGGTGCCAGTTGATTGAACAATCGTTTTAAAGCGAATCAACCCTCTGGAATTGGCGGCAGTCCACACTCCCACGAGGACACTTCTTTCAAGGACCAAGTCCCAGGGCGAGCTCCTTACGCGGTGGCTACTTAAAAATTCATGTCCAAGGAGGCTGCTGTCCCTGCCTTTGCCCGTGGCTCAACCCCTTCGCACCTAGCGACAGTTGTTGTTCCATCATTTACCAATTAGTTAATTTTTATGACGGCGCTCAGGCTGAGAAATTTGAGAAATCTTTTCGAAATTCCAAAAGCAAACCCGAGTACAAGTGTCTTTTAATTTCTTATTAGCGGTTTATTATCCCCGCGGACATTCGGCCCATTAATATGCAGAGAAAGAGGTCCAGGCCCAGGACCAGGCCCAGGCTCAGGCGGCATCTCTGCTGAAATCATTAATTTTAATGAGCCAACAACAGTTGCCAGTGAAAGTTGGCCCGAAAGGATTATGGCAGACTGAGTATTCGGTTAATTACTTAATAATTTGGGCAGGTGTTATTTTTGGAAAGTCAATTCATAGGGCGCCCAGAGACCAGGCGAAGGTAATTGGATGCTGTGAAGGTAATTAGAAGTTCGGAAAGGAAATACGGGATTTGTTTTTTGCTGCGAATTTTCTAATAAAATCTTGGCTTTAAGGAAAATTAAATAAATCTTAAAGTTCCTAAAAATAGGTAACTAAAACTCTGTTTAAGAAGTTCCTTATTCAGCTAAGTATCCCCCAAATCGAATCGAAAGTGCAGTCGAACTCGTTTCCACACACTCAATTTGAGTGCAGATCACGAACAGATATCCAGAGGGTTAAGCAGGAGGCTAAGATCGACGGCGTCCAGCGAATGGAACATTAATCCGTAATTTGCTGCCTGCAAAGTCGGGGCGACTAAGTAATAATTTTTAATGGGAAGCCCAAGCCTTATACGGTCAATAGTTGCCACTCAGTTTTTGTGCTCGATCAGGCCGAGTTTTATATATATTTTCTGTTGGATTTAGTGACTTGATGTTTAGGCCTGATCCCTGACAAAAGACGGGAACTGATTTTGGCTTTGATGGAATGCCAAAATCGATTCGGAAATTCGCGGCACGTGCACAACGAAAGAGATCGAGTTGGGAGCTGGAGCCAAGAGTTGGAAGCTGGAACCCGAAGCTGAAACTGGAGACAGCTGAGGCGATTCCTGGCCCGTAATTTATGAACTTTAATTGTTGGCTTTTATAGCCATATGGATTGGCTAGAAGGCATTAACAGTTAAAGACACAGCGACACTTTTAATTGATTTTCTACCCTTTTGATTTAATTTATGAACTGCCTGCCATATTCGGCCACTCGCTGGTTAAACATTTAATCAATGTTCGAGTATCTCTCAAATCTGCACTTGGCCAGCCCAGCCAGTGTCGGTTATAAATATTTATGAGTCAGCCCAGCCAGCAGCCATCGGACTCTGGCCAAAGCTAATGACAAAGTGATAAGGACAATTAAGGAGAAAGCAGCTGCCCAGTGTCCTCTCCGTCTCCTCGTTGCCTTAAAGAATGAAATGTGTCACCAGAGTGAGTCGGTTTGAGATGGGAAATGGAAGGGATCGTGAGAGGAGGGGAATGTAAAAATATATATTAGATAATGCTTGGAGCTGTTTAAACTTCCTTTATTATCCCTAAACTTAGGTATTTCCCCACATTTATTTTTTTAATAACTTTATAGCCACGTGTCACGCTCTCATACCCTGGCCAGAGCCTTTGTCCATCAGCGATCAACTTGTAAACACGACGAACAAACTGCTGGCTGTAAAATATTGCTGCAATTTTATGATCAGTTGTCATCGCTGCATGATGAACGATCGCCGCAGAACCAGGAGCCAGTTCTGCCTGCCACCAAGTTCCCTTTGATTCCCATTCCCGCTCCGAAAAAGAACTCCTGAGGAGAGTCCAGTCTGTGGCGAATTCCGCAGAACCTGTTGACAACACTTGTGCGACAAGCGAAACGATCTCGCTTTTTGCCTCCGCACCCGAGTATTTATTGGCAAAAAAAACGCGGAAAAAAGTGCTGGCCGAGGTGTCGATATCGCACAATGATTTTAATGATGGGATCGAGGTGAACCAAGGCGAACCAAGCGAACAGAACCCAACCGGAGAGAGCAAAAAACCCAGAAACCGCGCCGACTGTTGCACCACAAATCGCTGAGATGCCAATGCTGATAATCAATAATTTTTATATTTCTGCCACATCGCCGGCTCGGGCGGCTTTGCAGGCCAGCTCAAAGGAGGACATCTCTGGCCAGCGTCAGGACATGACAATAATCCTTAATTACAGTTCACTGAGAGCCATAGCGAAATTTGAGTCATAATTGGAGTTCAATGAAACGAGCAGAAAGTTCTGTTTTAGCAGAGAAAACTTTAATATATTTTAGAAAATGATTTATATATGATAACTCTGGGTTTTCCTTTAAAATCCTATCGTAACCCCTAGCAAAGTGAATCTATCAATCAAACTGTCTCTGCCTTTGATTTCCCTCCTCCAATATTTTCCTTATGCAAAGCAACAAATTGACAGGCAAACGGAGTTTCCTTTGGCAGGAAAAGCACTTGATTTTCCGATAGTGTCAGGCAGGTCTCCTGTGACTGCGGCACACTCGACTTAACCCCGCCGAAAAACATATATTGCAAATATTCTTTTATTTTGAAACATCTCTTTTTTTTGGGTGGAAAAGTGCCAACAATTCCATCAAAGTTCAACCCTTTTGAGGCCTGTGTCACGTTGTCGTCGCTTTTCACACATTTTCCCGGCCAGGGAAAACACCGAAATCGCATTCAGCTGATTAGACTTGAGGTGACAGGGTCTCCTTTGGTTTGGGGGGAAAATTGGAAAGCTTTATGAGGAAGCGCCGTGGTAATGGTGATTGCGAAACCGCTTACGAGCTGCCAGGGAGAGGCGTCTAGGACTGCACATGGCAGGGAATCAATGCCGGCAATTAAAATCCTCACTCGAAGGGGAGGAGCAAGAGCAGGAAGGACACACACAAGTCCTTCCCGGACCAAGGCAATTTGATGTGCAATAAAAATGTTGGCCAAAGGAAGACTGCCCCCAGGAAATGGCAAATGCAAAATTGGATTTCTGACCCTTTGGCCAGCCGAGTGTGAAGGTCCTTTGGCCATTCCTATTTGCATCTAATACATAAACATAATGCGTTAATTTCAAAGGAACTTGGCAAGGAGCAGGCACAAAAAAAATGATAAATTTATATATATGCAAACAAACCAAAAAAAATATATTTCCTTTTTTTTTTGCGGGCGGTAATCAAATTTGCAATGTTGTTTCTTTTTCTTTTACTGAATTGCTTGGCTTTGGGTATTCCCACAGGATTCGCAGCGGGGGTGACCGCAGGACAGGCCAGGACATGAGCGATACAAATAAACAAATGATGTAAATTTCATTTTCCTGGAAATTTATATGAAAATATGAAAAGCCCCCTGTCCTTAAATAAATGACATTGAATTTATTTGGCAACTTGAAGGCGATTTTGCCAACTATTCGGGGGGTGGAGCTGCGGTCATTTTCCATTTACTTTCCGTCTCTCCAAAGAAAATTAGATTCATCAAAGTTCAGGCCAAGGAGATTTGCATTTATTTCACATTTGTCAAGGACCAGCTGCTGCGAAAGGACCTTAAATGTCAGCCTCATCATCGTAGACATTAAAAACCACTTTCCGTACTTTCAAAAGGCGCAAAATCCTTCAATCCTCCAACTGATTGGCATTACCCAAATATGTTTGGAGTGAAAAAAATGTCAAATAATTCCGGGATTCTCAAACAAAATGTCAATTTCAATTTGAGATGAATGATTCGGTTTTAATTCTGATGGAACGCAGAAGGAACAAGCTCTTCCTTGGGGGTTGGGCTTTCGATTTTCTCCACCTCCTGTTCGTGTGCCATAAAATATATTAGATTAGCATATTAATAGCTTCGATAGCGTTAGTTATTCGACTTGAAAATCAGGAGGAGATCACACATCCCGGCCGCACAGGACACTCGCGGGTGCCATAAAAAGTTCACACAACAGCAATCCTGGCGAGAGATGCCAGCGATTAAAATTATGCAAACGCATTATCTGCCAGGCTGCATTTCGGAATGGGAATAGGATATGGGATGGGTATGGGTACGGGATGGATCTGGGGGGTAACTCTCACAGGAGCCATGGGCCGTAAACACTCAATATTTGTTGCCGCAGGAAGAGATTCCCGCCGTAAAGTAAATGGCCCGGGCATTCCCTATGCAAATGTGGAAAATATCACCAGGCCGGAGAGCACTTAAAACAAATCCGTTTAGATAGAGAGACCCATTCGGGGGGAGCAGTGAAGGTTTGGATACTTCCATTAAAAATCCAAACTCCATAAATCAACTTGAAACGAAGCAAGTGGGCTGTACTTAGGGCTCTGTAATTGCTTTATCACACTTCCCTGGGCTCGGTTCCCAGGGAACAAGTTGGATTTATCAAGCTGAAATCGGTGCATAGAGGAAACTGATTCAATAAATTATTAAAATTAAATAAATCAAGTATGCTGTGGATTTCGATACTTCAAGTGGCTGGTGTATAGGATATTAATAAAGTTTTGATAGTTTTTTCACACTTTTCTTTGGGTTGTTTGGGAACATTAACATAAGAAAAATGTGAGACACAAAAGCAATTATTAAATGGTTTGAAAATTTTTATTTTGAATGAAAGAATGAGGATTTAAATTACATTATAAATATCATAAAAGGAGAAAAGCTATTTCTGTATTGTATTCCTCCTGAATTATATTTCTATTTTGTACTTTAACACGTTTAACAAAGTTTATTACTAAATTCTCTTTCTTAATATCTGTTTCTAGATTATATTGATTATATTTCATGTTTATATTTATAGAGTCTATTTTTACTTGTCTTCCTTAATCCTATCCATAGATTCTCTTACTTATTCCCCGCCTTAGGCCTACGCAAAGAGCTTTTGATGATTGCCCCGACTGCTTCGGTTTGAGGATTTATTTGCGAATGTGTGGCCGGGGCAAGGATGTTCGGCAGAGTGCAGGACAATTACCACGACCGCCGCCGAGGCTGGGCAACTGCAGTGCTTTGTCTATCCTTCTGCCTATTCAAGTGTCCATTTTTAATTAACACTCTGACAATTTGACGCGAAATGCATTTCGTTTCGTGAGTGTGTGTGTGCTATCCTGTGCAAGGACTAATGCCGCACTGCATGCCGATGAGCTCCTGCGGCTTGTGTGGGGAGGACTACTGAGAGCTGAGAGCTCGGCGCCGAATGTTTAGAATGCAATTGACGTGTCGCAGGGGGCAGAGGGGGCGAACCCACACAGGACCTGCTGCAGGGGAGGCCTGGCATCAGGACAGCAGAACGGTAGAGCATCAGACAGGGGGGGCGGCAGGATGACGGGTGGCTGATAAATGTTGCATGCGCCAGTGTAACCCAATTACCGTTCTGCAAATTACCCATTCCGGCCAAAGGACTACAATAGAGGAGCAGGAGGACACATTCCTAGACTCGCTTTGCATAATTGATGACAAATTGAAATCGTGTTTATGGAAGGCATTGTCGGGGACATTTCATAAAATATATTTTACACATAACACAATACGAGAGCTGCCCTGAGCTCTGATGCGGACAGTCTTCTGGCTGGACTTTCCCTTTTCCTCGCACTTTTCCTGGGCCATAAATCCGGCAAAATCAAATGGCCAATGGATCAATTTGCGGTTGATGGAGCTTAGCCGCTTGTGTCTCCCTCCCGGGGCTCGTAAATCGCCATGAGTTGGGCCCATAAATTTTCAATTGGTCAGTGGCCAGCGGCAGGGGTTAAGGGTTAAGTTCTAAAAAAATACAAAAATAAATGGTAATGTATGGGGCTAAGCATGCCAGTTTACTGGAAATTAAAGGAACATTTTGTGTATGAATTGGATTTTAAATACTTAAAACAATGTGGAGCTGAAGAAGCATATTGATACATCTATAGAAGTTTATTATTATTAACTTTAATATGTTTTAACGCTTGTTCCAAAGGTATAATCTTGCAGGATATCATAATTTTAATCGCAAGTCTTCAAGGAAGTGAAGAAATAATTTCTTACCCTATTGGTCTCAGGAAATCTCCTTTTATTTTTTCAAAAGAATATTATCTACCATCCCAGTGTTTTGTATCTCTCAAGTCTATCTTGATTTATTCAAATTTAAAGGCACCCACCCAGCGCCTTAACTCAGGCTTTGAATAAATTGTGTATGTTTTTCAAAATTTTCTGTTTTTCAGATTCGGAAATTAAGCACCGCAATTATGACCAGTTCGGCAAAGCGAAGGACGGTATTGTCGCCGCATGAACTGCTGAAGACACTCACCCTGTCCGGCGACGAGGAGCTGGACAGCGAGATCCGCCGCTGGGTGCTGTGGGACCGCAACGAGGCGACGATCAACCAGGTGAC
>VNJU01010446.1:0-18089 GCA_008042675.1 Drosophila seguyi | reverse complement strand
AATCAGGAAATTTAAATAAATTAAAATCTTTGATGCATCAAAAAACGTTTTTACGATGGGGGTTTCCTAAATTTAATATATTCGTATAATATGCAGTTGCGTGTGCTTTGATATCTCATCACGTCTTGTGGTATAGTTCATTGTAAACTCTGAACACGCTCAGGGGATTTCCATAACTTGGGGAATCCTAGGGAGCCACTGCTGTATGGGTCAGTTCTTGAGAAAATGAATCAAATTTATTTTATAGATCGTTTAAATGCATCGTTTTCGATCAATTTTAAAATAATAACACAAATCGTTTTTTCCATATTTTATCAGAATCACTGTATAGTTCTTTATTCTCGTTATAAGTATAAGTTCAAAGATAAAATTTTATATGTTCATATCAGAGTGAAATATGTTTTCTGATTTGATGATGCGACTAAAAAATGAAAATATACATACTTCGGCTTTTTTTCTTATTAAAATTAATTTAAGTATAATATTTATGAAGATAATTAGAATGTCTTTTATAGATTTCAATCATTTTTTACTCAACTGATATTACCTAAATATACAACCCCTAAGATAATTATATACCTGATTCTGTCTCTTGAGGCTATCTGTTTTCGTAACAGTGTTAATGTTTAATTTTGTTTTGTATTGTCATAGCAGTCTTATTGAATCTTGATTGAATTTAAATTCAGGTCAATATTGATCAGTAGATCTTAAAGATTACTGACAGGTGTTGTGTTTAATTGTTTAATTCGTAGCTAAAAGCTTTATTTGCTAAAAATCTAATTTTAGCTCAATCAAGCAAGGAAACAAATAAATTTTTGTATAAATGGTAAGTGCTTTATTTGTTATTTTCCTATTTAAATAATTTATTAAAAACCTACCTACAAATCAAAGAAACTACATAAAATAACAAATCGTGTGGAATGAAATCTCAAAGTTATAAACATAGAAGTTATAAAAAAAACATTAAAAATGTGCCATTGATTATTGACTAGTGACTGTGCTCCTCGACGTCGCTGCCAACTGGCTGACCAGGTGACAGCTTCTGCTCTGAGAAGCGTAGTTGCTGCTATAAGTTCGCGTCCAGGTTCTCGTCGGTGTTCTCCTCCACGATCGCCTCATCCCAGGGGCCGTGTATGTTGAACTTGTATCGCTGCTGCCATACGAATATAAGCGGACAGACAAAGTTTACGAAGATCGTTGTGGAGGCGTAGAGGTAGAGCGCAGGATGCGATATACAATACAGGGCCACACAGCAGATGATGAAGATGGGCACCATGCATTGAGCACGCCACTTGGCCTCCGTAATAATGGGATACAGTACAAAGAAGACTGCAGCCTCGACGAGGAGTACGAAGGCATGATAGGAAGTCGGCAGTCGGGAGGCCAGGCAAATGGCTCCAAAAATGGCAGCATTCAGGGATATTGCCTAAAAAGAAACACTTATTAATTAAATAAACCACAACTCTCCGATAGATTTATACCTTTGAGACCATAGCCACATCCAGGCCATAATGGCTGAATATCAGATTGGCCAGCAGGACGAAGAAGGTCATCGTGTAGATAGTGTCCGTGCTGATGGCCTGCGTTAAGGTGTGCAGCATCGGCGAGAAAAGGTACCCGAAAAGGACCACCGTGACCAAGGTCTTCGAATCCTCCCCCAGCAACGCCCAGCTCAGGCTTTTGCCCCGGTAGAAGAGGTAGCCGAGCCCCGTCACTCCGCAACTGGGTACCAGGATCGTGGTGGGTGCGACGCTGTCGCTAAGTAGTAGCTGATAGAGTATTAGGAAGCCGGTAATACAGGAGATCTGATTGTTTAGCACCGTGATGCCGGCTACCGCCTCGCTGTACGTGTATATCCGGACATGCAGGTTGGTACGTAGATCCTTGAGAAAGCTGGGGTCCGTGTAGTTGTCCGGATATTCCCGGTTCGAGTACAGGTTCTTCACCCATGGCCGCCGTTTCACTTGCGACTTTTTTGTCATTTTTCAGTCATCGAAGACTCTGTTTACATTCGCTGGTTATGTTTTGAGTGTGCCCGAACAGCTGATAAGCGGTATTTTTAGTGATGCGGTATTATTTATGTATATTTTTCAAATAAAAATAAAATAATAAAATTTCTCAAGAAATGCAGAACCCCAACTATTAATCTTTTCAATAGGTTTATACAGGAAAGGTAAAGGGATTAAAAAAATGAAAAACAAAGTCGGTAAGAAACTCCACAATGTTTTTTTTTTTCTGGTATATTCTCGCTTGCTGGCTGATATTCTGCATTGCAATCGCAGCCGGTCACTCTATTCAGAACACCGAGATTCCGAGATTTTTTGGAGCACGCACTTGTTTGTTTTGTTTACACCAGACACGGGAGCCATCCGGGAACTGAAGATTTTTGGAGAGTCGACGGCTTGGGGACAGAGGAGAGCAGTCTGCATCGGGAGCACAATTTATGAGCTGTCTTCTGCAGAAATCACCGCCGTTCGCGTGTCGTTTTAGAACGAGAAACAACAACATTTCTGAGAATATCAGAGCTATTTATGGCTTCGAATGCGCAACTCGGAAAAATCATTTTGATAGCCGCAATCGCCGTGTTTTTCTACTACTTCTTTTGGGTGGCGGTGCTGCCTTTTATGCTCATCGATGAAGGTGAGTTGGGGAGGCTAGTCCTCGCCTCCTGGCCAGCCGTTATTACTTTTATTGAATAATCTGGGCGGCTTTTGTGCAGTAATTAAAGTGACGCCGCAGCGCAAATTGGTCACGGCACGTCATGTGTGTGTGTGTGTGTGTCTGTGTCAGAGGCGGAGGCGGAAAGCGATCCCCCAGATCCCGGCAGGTGGTAAACCAAATCTGGGGCTTACCTGAAACGCGGCTCCCAAGTATCGAGTTCTCCCAAGGTCAAATAGTAATGCACAAAGTACAGCTTCTCGCTTACAAAAATTGTTTAAATTCAGCACACATTTTGATATTAATTATCAACAGTGGTTCTGTAATTACCCACTTTACACATTAGTTAATCAAAGTACAAGGCGTCGTAGTACCTAATTGTAGTGCTTACTTATTCCACTATATTTAGCCAAATACAAAATCTCGCTTACACGTTGACCTAGGTGTGTAAAATAATATCAGTACATGATTCCTAAAAATCAGATAACCAAATGACACATAAGTGCGATATCCCTTGCACCTAAATACTTTTCCTACATGTGTAGGCATTACTCATTTTTAGTAATAACTTTTACCCAACCACAGGTAATAAGTCTTAACTTTAGCAGGTAGATAATATTTCCAAATCATTTAGGAACTTAATTCCGTGACTAGCCTAATTTGTTGCATTATATTGGCAGGCTTTAAAATAGAATACCTAATCTGAAAAAAACACCCTTTTAATAAATTGCAGTCATTACACGAAGAGAAAATAATAAACATGTTTGCTTTTACATTGAATATTTTAGGGGAACAAATTTGTTTTATATATATTTCAATTTAAAAGTATTATATTTATTTTCCTATGTATAAAAATAAATATATATAATTCCTAGAAATCGATGCTACTTTAAGTCCTACCTACAACTCACAGTTCTCTTGTCCAAACAGGTAATCCCATTCGGCTCTTCTTCCCACCGCTGAAATACGCCTTCATAGTGCCCACTGTATTCGGGGTGATCTTTCTCGGCGGCATCGCCGCGTTCTCCTTCTACCACATCTGGAGCCTGAAGGTGAAGCGCGATTAAAGGCAGAGGTTATCAGTCGACGGGCAGGCGTGCCTACGATTCCGCTGACAAACAGGGAAGAGCAGCAGCAATAGCAGCAAAATCAGTCGATAGCAACATGCCTCAGTGGCTAGTAATTGGAATCTCGGGCGTCACCTGTGGAGGCAAGACCACACTGGCCCACAGCCTCCACGACTACTTCAAGGGGCTGAGCGGAGCGCCACTGTGGAACTCACCATACACGATTGGAGAGGTGCGGCTGATCTCGCAGGATGACTACTTCCTGCCCGTGGAAGACAAGCGACATCAGCGAAATGAAGCGCTGAATGCAATCAACTTTGAACTGATCACCTCGCTGGACATGGCCAAGATGCTTAACGACATTGCGAACATCATCAAGGGTCGCCACGTGGCCCAAGAGCCGCCGGGGCAACTGGTGACCTATGCCAATTTCGAGCACTACGCCCTCCAATTCCAGCAGCAGTACAATTACAATGCTAACTACTACAAACAAGGTAATGGTGGAGCCTACCACTATGCGCCACAGCAGCACCATCAGCAGCAACAGCAACGGCACCACCATCACCATCAACATCATTCCCAGCAGCAGCAGCAGCAGCTCCATCAGCAGCAGCAGCAGGCGGCGCATATCATGCGGATCAATGCTCAGATAGCTGCCCAACTGAGAGACAAAAAAATTAACTTCCTTCTGGTGGAGGGCTTTATGATATTCAATCAGCCGGAGTTGCTGGCCCTGTGCAACCTCAAGTACCACTTTCATCTGCCCTACGAGAAGTGCTTCGAGCGACGCAGCAAGCGGACCTACGATCCGCCGGATGTCACGGGATACTTCGAGCTGTGTGTGTGGCCGCACTACGAGAAGAACTTTAGCGAGTACCGTGACTGCAAGGACATAACATTCCTCAACGGCGAGATTGCCAAGGACAAGATCTTCAAGTTCGTGCTCCAGCGCATCGTACACTATTTTGAGGAGCGATGCGAGGTCCCAGCACCGGCACCAGTCGTCTGTCCGCCCCAGCAGAAGCGCTTCGGAATGCTCTATGTGGGACCGAGTAACAATAACACTGTGCTGCCCACAGCCTGTCCCATGGAGCAGTAGTAGATACCAAATACAGCGTAAAAGAAAGGATATCGTGTAGATTTGCAGGGATTTGCCACAGAAATGGCTATGTATCGTAATTCATATAAAATTAAGCTTGATAGTAGGCTTATGCCTACCTTTGGGCCACGTTTTAAGGGATTGTAACTCAAAAGCTGTTTTTAAGGCATCCCTGTACATAGAAAGTTCTGAGAAACGGATGTTAAATGGTTCAAAAAGTGTTTGAATTAGTTTCCCCTGTACAGTACGGCTTAATATTATAAGCTAATTTAACGGGTCCCTCGGTTTTTCATTGACTAAAATAGTAAACTTACAACTTTGAACAAACATTGGGCTTACCTTCAGTCCTTAAGATAAAACAAAGCCCTCATAATAACAAGATGCATAACACCCTTACATTTAAATTTAAAAATCAAAAGGAAAAATTCGGGTTATAATATTGTTATTAAAAGGACTTTGGTAGAACCCACAAATGGCTAAATCTGTAACCTTTTCTGTACAAAAAGAAAACGACCCGCCCGGGCATACATATATTATGTACAACTTTCAATTAGTCTTTATTTTTCGAATTAAGGTAGTTATTATGGGTGGTGGCATGGTCTCTCTGTGTAGCCAAGATTGTGAAATGAAGTAACCCGGTTCAGGAATTCATATATATATATATTTAGCTGTGCTAACTATTATTATTACACACTTGTATTGTTTACTATTACGTCACATGTGGAATTAGGGCGTTGGAGTCCAAGTCGAAAGAGTCATTGTACTATATAATGGATATATTAATATATGTATGCGCACCATGTAAATACCAGATTTAAATCTAGCGCTAAGACCTAATAGAACTCTATATATTTTTTTCTTGTGCGAAACAAAACACACAAATAAAAATTTAACAAAACCGAAAGGTGAAACCCAAGTTGTTTTCGAACTATTAAATTTGTTTATTTCGCTCATTAGAAGCCAACACAAATAATAAATACAGAAATTATAAAATATAATAGTTAAATATACAGGCTTGAGGCTAGTTATTTTGTTTGTTTTTAAGTTAGTGAAGGGGAAGAGAGTCCGACGTGGCTTGCCAATTTATTGCCAATTTCAGTGAGTACTTCGCATCCTATGTCGCGGCTACATGGATTATATCAATGTACGTTTAATATGCTTACACTTATGGTAATAACTTTTTGCTTATAATATGCGCAGTTTGCAGGAGCTGCTATGAAGAGTAACAGCTTTATTAGTAAGTTGGCAAGTAATCCAAGCCATTTGTGTACTCACCCACAGGATTAGAGGGCATCCCAGTCGGTTTGACTGTTGTAGACCTCCTCCTCCAGCCATACCGCATAGTTGGCCTTGAAGTAGTCCGTCAGCTCGACCTTGCGATCCCACCACCCCGAGTGGCCAAAGAAAGCAAAGTCCGAGTGAGTTAGGATCTCGTCGCTGGGAAAGCCTCCCTCCACACCATAATCGTTGAGCTGCTGCTGCTGCTGATTGTGACCGCCGTTGTTGCCGCCGCCTCCACCGTTCCCATAGCCATTGACATCGGATCCGTTATTGCCCATCCCATTGTTGCCCGCCATCATGTTCGATTGCTGGGCATTCTCCGCATTCTGGGCGGCGGTGCCATTGTTGCCGCACTTTTGTGTGGCCTCTGGATAGCGTCGCAGGTTGAACCGGTCCACGCAGGCCCGCAGCGTGCACTCCTCTGCCTGGAAGTCCCAGGGACGCGACTCCAGGTCGTTGCCAAACGCCCAGTCGTCGTTCAGGCGATGCCGGACCTTGGAGTATATTGCACTCATGGTCTTCATATTCGACTTCCGCCACTGGCGGCCCAAGTACTTGGTCTGCATCTTGAGCAGCTTCAGCACGTACAGCTGCATCATGGCGTGGCGCACCTTGAGGGTCTTCTTCAGGATCGGGGCAGACTTGAACACCACCAGCATCATAACGCGCGAGTGCTTCCATTTGATCAGTTTGTTAAGGATGCGCAGCAGGTTAATGCAGGAGAAGACATTCCGCCAGGAGTACGGTTTGTCCGACATCTCTCCGCCGTAAACGAAACTGTCACCACTCAAATCCGGCTGCTCGCCAATGACGCAGGACGGAAAGTCCAGCAGGGGAATGGAGTTCTTGGTGTTCACGTACTCGGTGATTGTTTGGTTGAAGAACTTTAGGACGAGCGGGATGCAATTGGCAAAGACTAGGTGCTGGGACATGAACTCAAACTGGTAGACGTGGTTGATCTTGAAGTGCTTCAGGTAGAGCAGAATTATGGCCGACACAGCCTTTACGATGATTTCCTTGTGCCGGCCCATGTCGACTGTTAACTTCGTAGACTGTGTGGCCGTCAGAGGCATCTTCTTGGGCAGCACATCGGCCATTATGTTGATGCTCTCCGTCTTGGACTTAGAGGTGGGCGACGCCGCCAGCAGGACCTTGAGCAGCGCGATCATATATTGCGGTAGGTTGGGCAGGATTGCCTGGTACAACACCTCTGCCGGCGTCAATTTGATCTCGTCCTCGTGCGTGGAAATCGGGTTTCTGGCAATGTCTTCTTCCTTCTTGATCTGCATATCGGCCAGGCTCAAGTACATGTGCCGCTGCAGCGTCTTAAAGCCCTCGTGAATGGGCTGCGGCAGTCCAGCAAGACTCTCGTGGTCCCCAATTAGCGAGTACCCGATGAACTTGTTCCTTGAAATATCTAGGAATTGGTCAATGTCCTTTTGCCGCACCTTGGGCGTCCATGGCAGGCGAGCGGTGATTTGTATCGGCGGCACGGAGGCCGGCGCTTGTGCCGAACTGGGCTGGTTGTTGGGATTGGCCGTCGAGGTGGTGGAGGCGGACGAGGATGGATCATCGTAGGGCCGATAATATTGTGAGAGCTCCTCCTCACCGTTACCTCCACCGCCGCCGTTTCCACTTCCATTATTGGCATTGTTCTGACCCTCATTGCCACTCATCTCCATGTCGATCTGCTCCGGCTCGTCCAGGAATCGCTGTTTCATCAGCGAGCGTCTGCGAAGAAAAAGGATATAAGTCTAATCTTGAAAAATTACATTCTAAACTAATACTCACTTGAAATTCCTCTTGGGATACTGGTTTTCCAGTATATCGGTGGCCGTAGCCGGCGGTGAGCTCGCTCGCATACACTTGGTGACCTCCAGCGTGTCCTCGGTGATCGGATCCAGGCCCACCTTCAGCCGGTACTCGTTTTTGAGATTCTTGAGGACATCCATGCCGCCTAGACCGAGCAGCGAGACTTTCCACAGCAGCAGGACGACCTTTTTCATGGGAAATTGCGGGGCAGCGCCGCTGCAGAAGCGTGTAATCATACCCAACAGCTTGACTGCCAACAGCTCGCCGTCGGGCAGCGGCGAGTTAATGTCCTGCACAAATGACTCGGCTAACTCCTTGTAATCCTCACTGCCGCGTTCCCGCTCGTCCCGGATTGTCTCTGTGATGATGTACAGCACAGACAGGATCACCCGAATGTCCGTAGAGTCTACCAGCGTCACATTAGTGATCTTAACGGCCACTATGTCCGGCGAACAGGCGCTCTCGATCTCCATGTTGAGCAGGTCGATGAAGGAGGCGAAGACTCCCAGCTTGTGCAGCACGAGCACATTGTCCCGGGTAATTTGGTGCTGCTCCTCGTCGGACTGCACCTCCGCCCAGCAACCCTGCGCCAGATACAGAATACAGCGGGCGGCCTGCATGCGAAAGGCGCGGTCCGAGACCTCCAGCTGGTCCACGAGCTTCATCACGATGCCGCGCTGAGCAGCCGGGTCCTGTTTCTGCCAGTTGGGCGGCAAGTCGTACAGCTCCATCTGGTCCTCGAAAGCCTTCACGTTCATCTGGAACTCGCTGAACTCCGTGTAGCTGTACAGCTCCGCGATCTCGTTCTGGTAGCCGTCCACGTCCGCGTAGACGAAGTCCAGGTCCGGCCCGTCGCAGTTGGCGTCCGCATCGTGGGTGTCCTGCTCGAAGGAGTTGTTTATCGAAGAGAGCATCATCTGCAGGCTGCTTTTTCTCCTCGCGGAGATCCGATGCTGTCTGCTGCGTGGGTGCGGGCGTGTGTGTGTGCGTGCCTGCCGCTAACGTGTGTGTGTATCAGAGTCCTGCGGAAGTGGGCGGGTTGGCCTGGCTGGGCGTGGCTGCTCGCTGGCCTCCTCGCACGCTTTCTCGCTCGCTCTGTGGCTCTATTTTCACTCTACAATTTTGTATCTTTCGAATTTCCCCAATAACAAAAACACAGGCACACACAATGGAAAAAGAAGAAAATTTGTGCGATAGAGATGGCAGTAGCCCCGAGTCGCATCGATAGATCGATTGTGAGTCGATACCTTGCTCGCGATGTTTCCCCATTCTCGTAATATCGATGTGAGCAGCCTATAAAAAGGGAACTTTCTTCGTCGCGGGTCACAGTTTTTTTCGCCTCGAAAGTGAATATTACAATTGTACGATTACGACATAAGTAAGCCCAAACAATAGGAATCACAGGTGTTTTGCCGAGATAAAGCATATCAGCCGCCGAGTCACATTTAGCGAACAGCTGTCAAGCTACGAGATAATACAGAAAAAGGGAAAACAATCAGGATTGTACTTTGCTCCCAATTTTTCGTGCACCATATCTTGCGCATCAGCGTGAGTTTGCAAGAATCTGCCGTTCTATTTGTATCCGTGCATATTCCCTATACCAGTGGTGAAATCGGGGATATATAGTAGAATATGGCCGGCCGATCCATCGCGCACTTTCTGTTCGGCTCCCTGGCCATAGCCTTGGGCTCCTACGTCTACTTCACCATGCAAGTAATTACCTCTACACCAGAACAATAAGCTTCTCTCCCACCCTCTAATTCGCTATCAACTCTCGAATCAAATGGCTTGCATGCGTAATGAGTGGGCAGCGGTAATAAGGCGACCCCTGCTACGCGGTCGCGGACGTGGGCCAATCCTGACCAGACATTGTGGCGTGACTCACCGGAAAATAGCCCCCGACTTTGACTTTGGCTCTGATTAATTATGCATCTCCTCCAATCTGGTTAAAGGTCAAGTTCGCGCCAAGGATGAATTGCAGATGGGTTTAATTACTTAATTCTATAAAAACTACCTCAAATACAGAACCATTTTGTAAACTTTTAAATAATGATTAATCTTTATTTAATGTTATTCCAAAAAGCTTATAGTTTATTTCAAATCTAGATTTTATTTGGAAATTCTATTTCTTCAACTTGTCTATTCAGAATTAATTTAGTAGAAGACTATATTGTTGTCAGATACAAGAACGCCCTAATTCTCAAAATCTGGTTGTAATTTTCACTTTATAAATGTTTGAATTGAACCAAGTTATAATATTTTGCAAGCTTACTCACAAAGATCAGTTTGTAAAAATGATAGGCTTAAAAACATTCCTTAGACCATAATTTCATATACACAACAATAAGCAACACAAAATTACTTTTCAAAATTTTAAAAACAACGTAGTCAGTTATCAAAAACTTTATCACTTTTTGGACTTGCACACACCCTCCTTGTCGCCACTGAATGTTAACGTAAACTTTAAAGTAATCCCTCGCCTGATTGTTTTGCAGCGATTGAAGTATGAGTCTCAGGCAGTTTCAGACCATTTCCCGCCAGGCCTTCAGGTGCTATTCAAGCAGGCGCTCCTCCTTCACACCTGCCGCCCCCAAGCTGACTCAAGGCCAAAGGCAGAGCCTGCGCTTTTGCACCGTCCTGCTGCCCGTCAGCTGTGCGGCCAGTATCGCACCCGCATCCGCCACGTCTGCCGCCTCGTACTCCACAGCAGCTGCCGTGAGTAGCGAGTAGTTGTTGAAGTTGCTCTTTGAACGTTGACTAACTCAGTTTATTGCCTTGTATTTAAGCCGAACTAAACTTTATTATGACTGCCTATGCCCTATGTTCTTTGTGCTTTACTATATCGTATCGTCTATAGAGGTTGAGTCCTACTTTGAGAAGGATGCCACTATCTTAATAAACCTCACTGAGTTCACTCGCTTTGCCATCGCTTACAGATCGACATGTCTGCTGACGGAGATTATAAGAACGCCGCCTCGATCTACGAGTTTACCGTGAAGGACACCCACGGAAACGATGTCTCTCTGGAAAGGTATAAGGGCAAGGTCGTGCTGGTGGTAAACATTGCCTCCAAGTGCGGCCTGACCAAGAACAACTACCAGAAGCTAACGGATCTGAAGGAGAAGTACGGTGAATCCGGCTTGGTCATCCTCAACTTCCCCTGCAATCAGTTTGGATCGCAGATGCCGGAGGCCGATGGCGAGGCTATGGTGTGCCATTTGCGTGACTCGAAGGCCGACATCGGTGAAGTCTTCGCCAAGGTATAAACAATGCTTACTAATGCCGATAGAATTTAATGACTGGCTTATCTTCCAGGTCGATGTGAATGGCGATAATGCCGCTCCGTTGTACAAGTATCTGAAGGCCAAGCAGAGCGGTACCCTGGGCAGTGGTATCAAGTGGAACTTCACCAAGTTCCTGGTGAACAAGGAGGGTATTCCCATTAACCGCTATGCCCCAACCACCGATCCCATGGACATAGCCAAGGACATTGAGAAACTGTTGTAGGCTCTCTGCCTCCCGTTAGCTAATTAAGCTGTCTTATTATTCCTGAGACTGTGTTTATCGCGTAGCTTGTAGCTTGTAGCCAACGCCAGTTCACCAGTAGTACAGTTGTGGACTGGCCACATGCACTGCATGTTTTATTGTATACTATTGTCTACTCTATTTACTGGGTTTTGACTCCCACTCCCCCACAAAAAGTAAAAATAAACGCCCTTTTCATCCCACTCACATGGTACACTCTTATCGGCGATGCAGGGCACGTTTATAGATTGGAAATCACACTCACCTGCTGCGCTTGTAATCGCTTGGCCGCCTTCATAGCTACTGCCAATAGACATCCTTTCATTTTGCTTACGAGCGAGTCTCAGTTATTTGTCTCTGTTTTGTTTTTAAATGATTCTACAATTTTGGAGGCTGTCAGATCAAATAAACCGGATCTGGATCTTGATGATTTTCAATTGTAAGGCTTCTGATTTTGGTCATTAAAATTAATAAACACAAAATAGGGATCTCGAT
This sequence comes from Drosophila seguyi, assembly GCA_008042675.1. Taxonomy (NCBI): domain Eukaryota; kingdom Metazoa; phylum Arthropoda; class Insecta; order Diptera; family Drosophilidae; genus Drosophila; species Drosophila seguyi. Next base: position 6,152 of record VNJU01010446.1, on the reverse strand, counting down.
CAATTAGTTTTGACACCTTTCCAAGGCATATTTGCCTTAATTTATAGCGAAGACCTTGGTTTATATTTAAAACAAATAACCTGAGACCTCCAGTTGCGCTTTCTCCCTTCCCTACTTAGTATTTTAAGCCACACTTGACTTTGATTTTAGCCATGGCAAAATTGCAAATCTGCACAAGACAGACCGTAAATGTAAAACTTAAACACATCACATTAACCTTTTCAAATCCGAGCACTCACTGGTCTTCGCCAAAATAACTTCGATTGCGCAAATTTGCCTGACGAGCAGCAGCACCCCCAAAAAGTGATTTCCATTCGGGGGCCGATATCTGAAGCTCCTTCCAGCGGTTCAACGTCTCTCGGCTTGGATTTCAAGTTCAAACGAGTTGCCAACGGAGCGACGCAACTCTGACCTTCCGACAATTACATGAAAATGCTGCACTGACCAATTACGGGAAGCTATCGAATTTCAGAGTTGCTATTTGTATCAGTCGCAAAAATCAATGTGAATCTTAGTTCTTAGATTCAAGAATGAGTTTATTTAAACTACACATATATTATTCAAATATTTTTTTGTAATTTCTTAAATACAAACATTTGAAATATATGAAACTCCTTTGAAGAAAGACAAACCAGCCTTGAAAGACATAAAGAGATTGCTTAGGCTTACCGAAACTGAACCTATTTACTTAGATTTTTATTCGAAATATATTTTATAGACTATATTCTGTATATTATATATTCTATATTATATAATTTTATACTTCTGACATAAATTCCCCGTATTTTATCCCACTGTTGGTGCGTGCCACACAAGTGTGAAGCGATGACAGCAATTTGTTGAATGCATCATCGATCAAATTCGATCGCTCCATCGCCAGGTCGAATGCCTTTAATTGTATAACTGGGGCAAGCATCTGAGAGACTCATCCCTAAACAGTTTGGGCCAGGTCAACAGTGATGTGTCTATTGTGGCTATTGCTATGCCTATGGCTGCCGTTGACTTTGACACTGATCGCGATCGCGATCGCTCCCGCAATTCCACCTGAAAATCAGTATAAATATGCGGGGCACAATCCGCCGATCGATCAGACAGCGGTGAGCTTCGGTGTTGGTGGTTGTCAGCAGTGATTGGACTTGGCTTTCGGATTGGACAGAATCAAAGGATTTTAATCAGAATGCTGCGAGGACTGCTGGTTGTCCTGCTGGTGGCCTGTAGTCAGGCTAATGCCGCCACCCATGTCAACATCTCGATTGCCCAGCAACCGGCCACTAATCCAGCGGATGTAAACTACGTGGAAGGTGGCCGTGCTCCGGCGGAACTGAGAGCGGGCCCGCAACGGGACGAGGATCACCAGTTTCAACGCATCAAGGAGCGACAGCAGCAGCAGCTCCAGTCCCAACAGCAGCAGCAACAGCTGATGACTCAAAGCCAGCAACAGCAGCAGCAGCAGCAACCTCAACAGCTCTCGCCCCGTCAAGGATTGGGTCTGCAGCCCCCGGTTCAGGGTCAGCCGCCGATGCCCAAGAACGGACGATTGCCTCGTCGTCGGAACCACAATCGCCGACCTTTGCTTCAGCCGCCACAGCCAAGTCCTCACAGCGGTCAGTTCCGGCAGCGCAACCAGCAGCTGCGCCAGAATCAGGAGTTCGAACGATACATTCAATCCTACCACAGCCATGGACCCACTGTGGAGACGGTGAGTCCTTTGAATCGACATTAGTTAAGGTAAAGTACAACAGAAACCACTCTTTACAGGTCTACGAGTCCTCCAATCCCGCACCGCAGCGCTACACACAGTCCAGCTCGGGCGTGACCTCCACTGTGGATGTGGAAGCTGCTCCGCAGAAGTTGGTCTCAATTGGAGGCGGTCATCGATCCCAGCAGCTACGCATGTTCGAACGCCAGGTGGCTGCTCCCGTTTCCACCCAGGGTCAGAGTGCCAATGTGGAGGTGGCTCCCGATAGTAAGCCCATCTATGAGCCAGCCCAGGCTCCCGTTCAAGCGCCAGCTGTGAGCTCCAGTTCATCTTCTTCGGGCGGTGGCAGCTCCTCCTCCTCCTCTTCCTCCTCATCGTCTTCATCCAGTTCTGTTCCTGCTGCCGCTGCGCCTTCTCTCCCAGCTGAACCTGCTTCGGGATACGATTCCTCGATGGGCTTTAATCCTGCCACCAGCTACAATCGTCCCAGCTACGACCAGAGCGGCTATGGCTACGAAGATGCTCCGGAGGTGGACTACCAGGATCAGTATCCGCCAGAGGTGGACGATGGCCAGGGCTATGAAGACTACAGCGACCAGTCGGGCTACCAAGGAGGTTCTGGCTACCTGCCACCGTCACCTCCAAGAAGCTACCCTCCGCCGCAACGCCCATTGGTCACGAAAACCATCCAGATTGTGCAGCCCGCTCTGAAGGCCAAGAAGTACGAGGTTCGTCATCCGGCCATTCAGAAGGAGTTCTATGACATCGAAGAGCGGGTGGTGATTAAGCCGGCGGGCACTCTGGTTGTTGAACTGGAGCACCCGGTGGCCAAAATTCCCAAGGGAGAGACCCTGCTTCCTCTAGGTCACCCCCACCCCGCGGTGGCGGCCGCCTACAACACTGGCCAGGTTCAGACGCAGAGCTACAACAACAACGGTGGTCAGGAGTACAGGCCATCCTATGACAAAGCCCCTGCTGGCAAGGATCAGCAGGCCACAACAGTGGGCTCCAGTGTGACCACCATGCCCTCCTACGATCAGGCGCCCAAGGACGAGTATGTGGAGTCACGTTTGCAGCAACAGCAGTCGCTGGGCGATGTCACCGATGGCCGCCAGGGCGGTAGTGGCTCCTCCTCAGTCTCTGTCTCCGCTGTGGATGCCAGCGGTAACCCCTTAAAGATTAACGCCAAGCACCTGACTCCGAATATGATCCAGCGGCCGGAACAGGAACAGGAGCAGTATTCCCGTGGCCAGAGGGTTTATCAGCCGAGGAACAACAACTTCAATCGTCAGCAGTACGCCGAGGACGATAACTACTTCTCCGGCGAGTACCTGCCCAATGTGAATGCCGGCAGTGTGGACGCCAAGCCCGCCAGGTTGGAACTGGCCGAGGCGGAGGAGGAGGAGCGACCCACGCAGATCATTAAGCATGAGCACAAGATTCATCTACCGCCGTCGCAGCATAACATCTACCTGGGTCGCAGTCGCCAGGTTCCGCTCAAGGAGAGACGCATCCAAGAGGTGCCAGCCCAGGTGACCGAGATCAAGCCTTATCTGCGCAATCATATGGGAGGCACGGTGGTGTATGCCAAGTCGCCGGCTCCCAGGGCCTACTACAGTCAGCCCTCAAGGCAGAGAGTGGCCGAAGAGCTGGACTACAGTGCTCCCTACTCCCAGATGAGATTCAGTCCGGACAGCAAGTCCTCCAGGTTGGTTGAGGCGCCTAAAGAAGAGCCCAGAGAGGAACTTAAAAAGGAGAAGGAGTCGCCGGCGAACACTCACATCCAAATCCAAATAGCCAACGAAGCGCAGAAGCCCCTAGTTGTTTCCTCCACCATTGCCCCGGACTGCGACAGGAGCCAGCATCAACAGCAGAGATCTGGGGAGTTGCGAGAGCAGAAATCGCAGCGCTTGGTCGAAGCACCCAACTCCGAAGTGTCCGCCACTCAGGCCACGCCCTCCCAGTCGAAGGCACAGCCCGTGGATGTGGATGTGACCGTGAACGGCGGAGCTGGCCATCTAAAGCCCAATGAGCGGGTGATAGCCGCCACGGCAGCGCCCACCGATGCGGCAGCCACCAGCGAGACCTTCCACAAGCGACGCATCGTGGTGAATCATCCATTCCAGACGGTGCGGGAGGTGGTGGAACATGAACCGATAACCAATTACCACCAGATCCAGGTTAACGAGCCGGCACCTCCTTCGCTGTATCATCATCAGGCCTACTACCAGCCGGCCCAGCAGACCCACGGGAGTTTGGTCCACTATCAGACCACCTCCACCCATGGCAACCTCTATGCTCCCTATGGATAAACGGAACGGATCACGGCCAATGCATTTTCATTGTTAATTTGTTATCTAATTAATAATCTAATTAAGACCACATATTGTAAGCTAGAACCCTAAATCCGGTGGAAGGGCCCTTGCCATGTTGATGATGACCCTGATCTTCTTTCGAAAATAATTAGGTTTAAACGCAATAGTAACTTGCCAATAAATAAAGGGCATACAAAGTGCTACCATATGTTTTGGCGGAAGTTTGGTGTCCAAGGAATGATCACTGGAATTAACAACTAGATATAGTCAAGTTCGGTTTGCAAAATGATATTGATTATAGACATTGGCTTAGGGACGCTGCTCGACTTTAAAAATATAGATTCCTACTTTTTGCATAAATTCCCGACTTGAAGTTTCTTTCGTTTATAAATATAAAAAATGTTTAGTACTTTATTGTGTTATCACATATGGACATATTATATGGCTTATGCATTTGTTATATAGAAAAATATCCCAACTTGAGAGTAGGATAGTGGTTCCCTTAACATAGTCATGAGTCATGAGCAGCTTAAATGTGAGAAGTAAGGAAGATTTTCCATTAAATTTCGCTTCTTAGGCCTGAAAGGCAAGCTTTTATGTATGTATGCTGTCATCTTACCATCGATCGCCCGTCTTTGGTTCTATTAGGCTCTTTTGGGTTTCACCAAAGGTTCATCATCACTGGAGTAATCTGATTCCAAACCAGTCGCTCCTTTGCCAAACCCTCTCGGTTGTATGGGCTCATCCCCGTCGCTGCTAGAATCCAGACCCAAGTCGGGACGAGCTGCTTTCTTTTTTCTTAAATTGGGTACCTCGTTGTCGCTGGAATCATCCGAGAGATCAGCAGCGCCTTGATTCAGCACATCGGCTATCTTCTCCGTTGTGACCGAGATTTCAGCTGGCTCGGCACTGCGAGTGGACAGAACAGCAGCGCTAATAATCGTGGCAGTGGAAGGAGCATCCAACTCGGGTTCTACAAAACGGTTACGTAGTAATTACTGTCTCAAATAAATAAGTCTTTCCCAGCTTACCCTGCTCGTTGAGCAAACCATGGTTGGCTTCCCGACGCTTGGTCACCACGACTGCCGTAACATAGAACGTGACAACGGGTAACAGGACAACCACAGCCACGGCAATCAAGAAGTTATTTAGGTTGCTTTCTCGCTGACAGCATTTCAGGGTCTTGGACCAGTTCAGGCGGGTGCGGTTCATCTGGAAAGCCATGAAAAGAGTTATTGGAGAATAAGTTACTTTAGCTCAGCCGATTAAAAACTCACATTATCCTGGAGATCGAAGCACACTTGACCCTTGCTCGCCTTCTCCATGTCTTTATAAAAGGTATTCAAATTGAGGTAGTCCAGCTTGCATGCCAAGCAAACGTTGTCCTTATGTTGGGCCAAGCAGGTATCGAAAATTCTGGAGTAATTATCATAATTCGCCGAATTATTAGCCCTTGCACAATCTGGTGGTGGAAACGGAAACGTTGTGAGATGTTGGGGAATCCCCGAAATTAAATACTTACCATCGCAGTTGGCCTTTTCCCAGAGATTCGTGAGGATTCCCTGTGTGGTGGGCACAATATTGATACGGTCAGAGTCCAGATACCGCTTGGAGCAGTTCTCGTTATCCATTAGACTATTGTAAAGGCCAACAATATTGTGGTATTCCAAGTCGCATCCAACGCATAGATTTACGGGAACTGATTTTGTGGTGGCACAATAGATGAAACGCATCTGGCCGTCTGCCAACTCGTGCAGCAACGCCTTGCAGGAATTCTTGACCGGCAACAAGTTGCACCGGCCACATAAGATGAAGGTAAAAAACAGAAAAACCAAAAAACTCTTCATGTTTTGATTTCGGTTTCGGCTTTTGTTTCTTTCGGAATGAGGAAGAGAAGAGATCGCGATGACACCGTGTAGTCAGTATATACCGTATCCGCCCACATTTGGTATATACTGAATAGAAAAAATAAGTAACGGAAATGTATATTTTCGTAATTTAAAAAGTAATTAATTCCCATATTTAAGCGTCGTCTGATGTCTTCTTCAATACATAATATTATTAACAACAAAAATTAGTAGCTATCGCGGGTATTTATTAAAACGCAAAAAAATATAATTTTGGTGTGTTCTTTATTT